>JAIPRN010002767.1:0-26963 GCA_025469175.1 Geopemphigus sp. TES_GeoC_2020 | reverse complement strand
TATATATATATATATATATAATAAGTATATATATATATTATAAGTAATATATATATAATATATATATATATTACTTATAATGTAATATAACGCATTTAATCAGTATATGTGATTCAAACACTCATTCTAAAAGACTCTAAAAAAATGAAATTCGATTAAATTTTAATTCTTCATTTCATTACATTTTAGTAGAATAGAATGGGTATAGATTGAATTCTTTTTAATGTACTCCTGAATCCACAAATGGAGGTAATAGTATATAAGGTGATAAAATTTTATACATACTTGATTTTCAATGTCACTAAAAATAGCGCAAATATAATATAAATGAAATAAATATGTTGCTAATGTCGCAAAAATTCTGACATTTATTAATGATATTAATGGTGTATCATTCAAGTAATTCTGAAAAATGGAAAAACAATAATTATTTTAAAATATTGTTTTATATAAACCATATAGCAACACTGAACCATTATTATTATGCCGGAAAATAAAGTTATAGATAACTAGTCTGAAAATATTTGATAGAGTGTTACAGGTCGAAAAATTTCGTAACTTGTTTGCATATTTCTAGATAAAATAAATTTAAAAATAATTAAGTTAATAATTCGAGTAAATTCTGAAGCGCTTATATTGATGAATTTAATATTATTTATAGTTTTAATTCTCACTCGATGATTCTTTGATAATCATTAATTAATATTTTAAAATCATGCATCAATCTTAATACATTGTGTTCCATCATTTTTGTTTTAGTCTCTGAATTTGTAGTAAAAATAACGAAATTAAAATAAATATATTTTACGTTTCACTATTTTTATCGGAAATTATAATAAATTATATACAAGCTACAACGTACTTGTGGAATGATTATTATGTTGAGCTCCAAACGTACTGTATGAATTTGTAATTGTTCTCAATTGATAGGAAAAGGATAGAGAGTAAAATTATATCGAAAAACCAATGAAAAATAACACCAAATTATTGTGATTATCGATTCTAGACAATAATATATTAGAAAATATTCATTATAGAATTCATCATTTACGGGAAAAATTAAATTTAACACGTTCAATCGGTAACGATAAATGATGTTGTTTTCTACTTTTATATTGATAGAATATTCAATGAGAACGAACGGCGATAGCAACCACAATGTCACCACCATAAACCATAAAACAGTAAACAATGTCGTAAATGATTTTGATTTCCTTCTGCCAGTTTCAAGTATTTGTTTATTGTGGTGTTCATATAACAGGAAATGTACGGATGTCAACTATATACAAGTCCATATATTTTTTGAATATCGGAACAAATAATACATTTTTGAAATTGAAGCGACACCAGATATTATTAACACGAAATATTGCATTAATTGGTACATATCGAAATTGTAATAATAAACTTGTAAAATGAACCACATCTCTGTTATAATTAGGATAGCTGTTTGAATGATAGGTAACAATTTGAATACATTTACACTATACACTATTGGATGGTGTGGATTTAATAATTGGTAAATGCCGGTTATTTTTATTAATCGTATGTTAGTGATTAAATGGTCTTCGTTCATAAACTCCATAGGCATCTTTGCAGCGATACCTAATTGAACGTAAAAATATTTCATAATTCGTTATTCATTTATAATTGAATAAATTATAACAATAATTTATCATTATATTTTCATGAAAAATAATTCGTTAACATTATGATAACTTCATTAAATTGAATGCATAGTCAATAACAATTTCCCACATCGTAAATGCTAATAATAATAAAACTGCGGTTGATGCCAAACATTGGATGTATTTTAATTCTTTAATAATTTTGCTATTAGATCATTTTGGCCTATTTATTTAACAATCATTTATTTGTAAGCTTGACATATACATTACACCCGATTATTGGAGCACTGAGAGGCGGTTTTTAAAAAATAAAGTTAGTAATTAATGTTACTCTCATTCGATATTGAGTTAAAAACATAAACCAAAATGGGTTTACGAATATTAATATTGTAAAACGTTTTTTTACATAAGTGAAGATATGTACTTACCAGCAGAAGACAAGGACAGTATTTTGTCAAACATTCTAAATCAAAATTAGATAAATCCTATATGGTGTTATATATAAATATCGACGAACATGGAACGCAAGACCACCTTCTATATTTACGTTAATATATCGACTAAATCGTATTATATTATATATATTATTCGAATATCTTTCCTACAATATTTAATTATTTAACTATAAATCGTTACATTTCATAGAATTTATCGTCTAATTATGGTGTTACACAAAACAGGCCTTACGTGTATTTAATATTATATTTGTATATTTTATTGAATTTAATTAACTAAAATACAAATAATATAAAACATATACGTATATATTTAAAGCTATATAGTTTTTAGCTGAAACTGAATTTCTTCCTGTTATTTTGTATTTTATATTAACCACGAGAGACTCCACTTATTTTATATTCTAATATTTATACAATGGCGTGACCAAATATAGAATGATAAACTTTAATTTTTTTTATTTTTATTCATATATATATATATAATAATGGTTAACAAAACAAAAGGTTGCCGATGTCTTTGAATAAATATTGATTCATTTCAGATCACTAAATTAATATAAAATATTAGTTTTATTATATTGGTTCATATTTTTGAGATAATAATGAATATCTAAAAACTTAAAAAAATGAAAATGCGTTATTTTTTAGACATTATATTTATACGATAAACTAGGTAAAATATATGTAATGTGTTCATATTATTTTTATTCTTGTCTAAAGAAAGCAAATATATTATGATTATTTCGGAGTAATGTTTGGAGGACAAAATAAGTCCTGGGCTCCTTACAAAGTGTGCCAAACTTGTCTAGAATGCTTATGGCAGTGGAAAAATGGGCAAAGAAAATATTTGATAGCTAGTATACCTATGGTATCGAAAGAGCCAACAAATCATCATAATGATCGCTATATTTGTGTGGTGAACGGGAAAGTGTTTAAAAGAAACAAGAAAAGTAAATGAGTATATTCTGATTTGGAATCAGGACAACAACAACAACCTATATAACATAGTGATGACGTTTCTACACCAGTATACACTCTTCTTGATGTTCCATTATCGGATATTGAGGACATTCAAGACTTAGGATATAATAAAACAGGAGATAGCAGTTTCAGTGAATATGAAAGAACATTTCAACATTTCAACAGTTCTCTCAAGCAGAACTCAATCATTATACATATTTCAAATGAAATTACGTACGAAAAAACGTCAACATTATAGAATAAATTAAATAACGGAATGGTTATAAAAACATTTAAAATAAATTTTTTAATAATCGTGTACAAATTGAAAACGAACTTCCACCGAAATGGAAATAATTAAACAAATATCGCATTATTGGTATATATATCATTAAAAATTTAATTCACAATTGCTACATAATCTACCCATAAAATATATAAGCTAATATGAATTGTAAATTATCGTGATGATAATGCATCTTTCTAGCGCATTCTTTAAATTGCAAAGTTCATGCTCATTGTAAAATTAATATTTTACGGGAAAAATTAAATTTAACACGTTCAAACGGTAATAAGAAACGCAGATTTTTACTTTTACATTAGTATAGTAGTTATAAAGTACGAACGGTGACAACAACCACGATGTCAAGACCATGGGCCACATCAAAGTAAAAAGTGTCGATAAAGATTTCGATTTTCGTTGGCCAATTTCAAGTATTTGTTTATTGTGGTGATCATATGATAAGAAATGTATATATATAAATGTAATAGATAAATCTATTCGATTTAAGTTAAAAATGCAATATTTTTGGCTGAGTTATACATATCACAGAATTGCACAATTGAAAATTTTAATTATAACTTTTGCTCTTGGGCAAAACATTATTAATATTATTTTTCTGATTTAATAGATAAAGGTATTAATAAAAATTAATCACATATCACGTATTAAACATTTATTTTATTTCCGTTATTGTTTGAAATTTTCTTATTTTAGTAGTGGGAGGGATAAATGGAATAAATCACACATTTTTAGTTTTCTACACACGAAGAATCTTGTTATTGAGATGTTGAGCAAATTACATACGTATTTTAAAAGTATTTACGGAATGTCGTTTTTTTCCATAATCAAATAATTAAACTTAGTAAATACCAATAATATTAAAACTTTAAATTTTATATCTTTGGATTTATTTTGATTATTCAAAAATTTAGTTTTAGATAATTTTAGATCATTTAGTTAAAAACCATTTAACAGCAAGTTTGGAACATACATCACATTACTGTCGATTTATAGACTAATACGTATTTTATTATATATTATTGTATCGTTCGAATATTATTCCCATGACTTTTAATTATTTAACTATAAATCGTTACTGGTGATTTCTTAGAACTTGTGGCCCAACGCTAGTGAAAATATTCTACTAAGAACCGTATTTTCAGTATATAGGTTACATTCAAAATAAAAGGTTCTACCAGTTTTATATTTTAATATTTACACGTTAGCGTATATAGAATAATAGAACTTCAATGTGAACGACTTTTTATTAATACTTTAATATTAGATTTGTCTCCATCCAGAAGATACAGAGCTTCGTGCTAAGAGACCTAGCCCCCGGAATCGTGGATAGCAGATACCATTTTGACGGCCAAGCAGGTGGCCGAGCGTGAAAGGTACGACTTGCACAGTGTGGTTCCATCGCATTGTCACGGAAGGTTAGGGGTGGCACGAAGCTACACAAGGTAGAGGCCAGTTTTTTAAACTTTTATTTGTTTATTTTTCAGTAAAGGGTAATTACCGAATACACGTCCTGCTATCATTTTAAACCAGAAAAAGGAATAAAAACTTTATATATGGATTGTAAAGAGGATCGTAGTGGGGGATTGTCTTTTCAGAAATTTTAAGAAGTAATTATCCTCCACAAGAGGGTAAATGCCAATTCATGATAAAAAATTATTATTATAGATAATCTGGAAATAAATTTTAAATTGCAATTGTTGTACATATTTTATGCGAAATTAACATACACAAAAACGGGACTGTTATGGCACAAATGACATAACGTAATGATTATAAAACTATTTAAAATATTTTTTCATACCCATGCAGGAAATGAAAACTAAATTTCAGGTGAAATGGAAATAATTAAACGATTGTGGTATTATTTGTATTATTTGTAGTCTAAACTTTAATTCACAATTGCTACATAATCTATGTATAATCTACACATAAAATATATTAATTGCTTTGAATTGTAAATTATCCAGAGAACTATGCGTCGGTAAATCTTGTGTGATGACGTCATTTAGTTTAAAATCAAAAATACGTTAGATTTATTAAAGTGAGTCATTCAGTGGCGTAATGACAGGTCTATGTAATGTAAAAAAACCACGGCTTCGTGAGTACAGGGGGCTCATTGTGGAGTGTTCACATACCTAATCTTTCTACTGAATTCTTTAAGTTCATTACATTAGAATGATTTTTCCGTTTTAAATAAATATTAAAGTAATAATAATAAGGATTCACGCACATACGTGAAGATTTGGGTGGGAAAATCAACTGTGGTATTAAATTGAATAATCGAAGTGGAGTGTAGCTACCCGTTACCTTGTAAAGCGGGTAAAAATGCTAGACCTTTCACCTTGAAGCCTGGGTGACACATTACCAGCCCTTAATTTAAGCACGTCATATTCTCACATATTTCTGAACACTAGAATCGTTCTCCGAGAATAACCGCCGTCGTTGCTCTATTTCGGTTCGATACGATAAGCGTATCCCTTAGTCCGACCGGAACAAACGACGGAATTAATTATGCATAGTTCAGTTTTTTTTATATTAGGTTTCTCGTACGCAACCTTTCCTATTTTTTCGTTATTTATTCAATGGTTGGCGATTATAAGTAATTGGGTATTTATTCTTCATAGCTGAACTATATTCGCGAACTGGAATTAATTTTTTCACATTTAGGGCACGTTCACCGCTCGACAACGGTGAATGCGCTGTAGTTTTAACGGGAGCGTGTATCACGAAGCCGTTAGCCCGAGATGTGACGGAGAAGGGCAAAAAATGACGATGTTACGTGGAAGATATCGTCTAGCCAAAAAGGGCTCAGTTTATCCGTCATAAATTTTAAAAGTTATAATTCTGGTTTCGATGTGAATTAGCGATTTTTTAAAAGGACGCGGCCGACCTGTTTACACTTTGTTTACCTAATATACCGGAGGACTGTCGACGCAGTTATGTAGTACCAGAAGATTTCGGTAAACGACGAGAGCCTATCTACGTCCTTATACACCATGGACCAAGGTAGCTGTTGTTCCACTCTGTATGTCGAAAAATATTAGTAACAAAGTAGATTTCTATCGAGCTATAGATACATGATGTTGGGTGCGTTGTAAGTTTTGTGGTCGCCGAATTAAAGTGTGCGAATAAAGAATATTTCACCGTTACGTATAGTATCATGGTTACAACTGAATGAGAAAACATCGAACAAGACCGATTAGTTTTGTGACCGTATTCCAATTTAACGTATTTAGAAGGTGCCTAAGTCTCTTTCTACCATAATTTTATTTGCCGAAACAGTGGGAATGATTACTTCTTTACCAGTATATTCTCCATACATGTCTCGCTTTATAATAAACCTATCCTAAACTCAGGCACAGTAATATATATTTGCCTTTTCTTTAACAAAAGACTAACCTTGGCTTAACATATCTTTAATACAAAAATCTCGCTAAACTGCAGACTCTCAAATCTTCGCAATATCCTCGGCTATCTTCAAAACCTACCATAAAAACAAAACATACTCTATATAACTTGCTTCCTTAAATCTATGCGATCTTACGGCATCTAAATTTGGGCCACGTCCAAAAAAACTAATATACAATAACACAGGGATTCCAGTCGAAAATACTTTATCTTATCACAAATGCCCCACCATACATTTTCAACTTTACATACGGACCTAAAAATACTCACGATAAACGAAGTTGTTAAAACCAATTATACACGATTCTATAAACGCCTCATTAACCACATAAACCCTTTTATCGTTAATTTATCGTTTACCACACTTCCCGGAATCCCAACAAGTAGACTCAAGAGTCAATGGCTGAAGATTTCTTAAATTTACATAGTACCTATTTAAATAATAAATGTTAACTAAATCCCTGTCGAAGTGCTGTGTTGGATGGTTTCTCAATTAAGCGAACATATCTTAAAACACCTCAAATATCACTTGGGTTTATTGTTATAAATAATGTAAAGAATTGCGAAAGTTTTTATTAAAAAAAAAAAAAATTGAGCATATAGGTATGAAAATGAATAGTGATAGCAGAAAAGTTGTTACGATCCCGAATTACAAACATGTGAAAACCGTTATAAAGTTTTATACACAATTTTTTATACTTACTTACTCGCAGATAAAAGAAAAACAATAATAATTTACTGGTGAATTCAACAGATAAACTGCAAAATATTAAGTTGGATGTAAGAGGATACGAGGAATTCATATAATACATAACATAGATACACATATTATATTCAATAATTTTAATCATAAACAATAGTTTCTATATATAATATATAATTATAATAATCGCAGTTCTTTATTTCTTCTGTTTCTCCATTTATTACTAATATTAATATGTGGGCGTGAACAAAAATGGTTATAAATCAATAAATTCTGTGAATTATTTATGATTAAAAATCAATATTAATAAAATTGACGTTATGTTATTAAATATTGTTTTGTGTGTTGTTTTTAATAAGGATATATTATGAGACTTTTATAATTGGGCTTACATAATATGAATAAATTGAACTAACCTACCTAACAGCTAACAAGTTGTACAACTTTCCAAAATGTGTATTTATTAATAAATTTATAATCTACCATTTGTGTTAAATTGACTAAAATATAAATATCACTTCATTTAGTTTTTGGCACATTTGCATACTATTGCCGGCAATGTGGAATATGTTAATCGCAAAATCTGTACAGATGCAACATAATTAAAACAGACAAATTGAGAAAATGTTAAGTTGGATGTAAGAGGATACGAGGAATTTATATTATTTTTAACATAGATTCATATATTTTATTCAATAATTTTAATCATAAACTATAGTTTCTATATATTGTAATGATATGCGTGCATATCATAATTTAGTTTAGTTTATTTAAAAATAAATGTGCTGTACACAAATATTTTAAAATTATTTAATAAAACGATCTGCCCCTCGACCTTCTCGGAATACCGACTATATTAAAATAATCTCACACAAAGCACATTCGAAAATAGTCAATATAAATAAACTCGAAGAATGCCGACCGAGAGCATTAATCACTAACTAAGGGTAAATGGCCCGAATGCCTGCGCCAAAGTCAAAAAAATATAAATAAAAAAAACTTTATTGAACATTTGTACAAATTTCAGGATACTGGACAAGTTGTACAGAAAGCATATTCGAGAATAGTAAATATAAATAGACACGAAGATCGCTGAACAAAAGTCTTAAGGACCAAATACAAATCACCCGACCGCCTACGCCTAGGTCGAAAACAGGAAGAGACAAAAAAAATCGAATACATTTACAAATTACAAGAAAATGGATACATTGTTTAAGAAAGCGCGTTTAAAAAATTATATATGTAAATGTACATGAATAACGCTGACCGAAAGGAGTGATGACTAGTCAAGTGTAAATCGCCCGATCGCCTACACCAAAATCGAATACAAGAAAATGCGTTTGAAAATAATATTAAAAATAATTGATTACTAAGGACTAGTAGCCAAGTAACGACAAATCGCACACGGCGCGTAATACGTTCATACGCCGAAACCAAAAAAAAAGCTTACACGGAATCAACTAAACAGAAAAATCATGGACTTAATCACCGAAGTCAGCAACACAGGCGCCACAATACCAGATATAGCACATTTCTATGGGAGTATGACCCCATGAAGCCTATATAACTCAAAAATTACGCCTCTCTTCGAGCAGTCCACGGCAGTCCAGCAGTGACGAGTAGTCGGCACGCGCTGCCGGATAAGCTGTCGGCACGGACTGCCGGCCCAGCAGTGACGAGTCTCCCGTCTACTCGTGCGTTAAAGAGGAGTCTCCCTGGAGGAGAAGTCTCTCGTCGAGCGAAGTAGAGGAGGTTATCGTCAACGAAAGTTCACGGCATCTGACGACGTTCCAGCTACGAGCCATCAACAATATTTAAGAAGTCGGTATTCCGGAAGACGAGTCCAGTTATTCGTTATCAAAGTACTTGCGTTTTTATTTCAACATTTGTCGGTGGATTCGTGGAACGAAGGTACCCACCCAACCTTTTCCTCGCATCTCTACACAATCTCGAGTGACTACAGACCAAAGAAGTCGAGCACAGTCGGCTAGGTAAAAGAACACCATTCTGTTCGTTGAACTCTCACTTTTAATAGCATTCGAATATTCTGATTATATTCGTACTTACCACACTTCTCAATTACGTTCCTAAATAGTTCTCGTATTCACGACTTTGAAAAAATAACTGTAATACCTCAATAAGATTTTCCCTGCTCATCTGTCTTCATTTCCCTCCCCTCATATTTTCCTCTTAGTTCTCATTCTTATATATTTTTATTTCCTATTTCAATTATTTTTATTTTCTTTTATTTTTTAGTATTTTGAGATATTACAATATAATATATAATTATAATAATCACAGTTCTCTATTTATTCTATTTCTCAATTTTTTACTAATATTTATATGTAGGCGTGAATAAAAATGATTATAAATCAAGAGATTTTGTGCATTATTTATGATTAAAAAACAATATTAATGTAATTGACGTTAAGTTATTAAATATTAATGGTTTGTGTATTGTTTATAATGACAACTTTTTATGGGAATTTTTATAATAAGGTTTACATAATAAGAATAAATTGAACTCACCTACCTAATAGCTGACAAGGTGTACAACAACTTTCCAAAATGTGTATTTATTAATAAATTTATAATCTACCACGTGTGTTTAAATGACTAAGAATATAAATATCACTTCATTTAGTTTTTGGCATATTTGCAAATATCTTCACTATTACCGACAATATGGATTATGTTAACCTTCAAAATCTGGTCCGTGTCCGGCGGAGAGTCGCCGCGATGGCGAGGGTGCAGCGATGGACGGCAGTTCAAAGTTTGTGCACGAACCGCACGGTATTAGATGACGCAATCACGGTTATCCCGGGGATGGTCATCGGAACCGCTACAAAGCGTTCGAGCCCAACAGGTAACGTTTATCGGTGGAATGGCCGAATGGACGAGAAAGGTTTCGACGAGCTCGTTGATAGCGGATCACCCGGATTTGTTTTGGTCGTTGGGTGAACAGGATGCATGGCCAGACGACATTCCACTATATATATACTAGTGATGGAACGCGACTGTTTTAATCGATTCTTGTACCATCACCCGAGTGACCCCTACTCTAGTACGAATCCCCTAAGTAATACAGTGAGATGGACGATGTTGTGTCACACACGCTCGTCCGCTACAAAACTTTCGATCGTGATCGATATGTCTCCATTCAAAAGATAGAGAGCATCGTGCTGAGAGACGTCGCCCCCAGAATCGTAGATTGCAGATACCGTATTGACGGCCAAGCAGGTGACCGAGCGTGACCGCCTTGCACAGTGTGACTCCATCGTGTAGTTACGGAAGATAGAGGCGAGTTTTTTTAACTTTATTTTGTTTATTTTTTCGTAAAAGGTGATAACCCAGTACACGTCCCGTTATCGTTTTAAACCGGAAAGAGGAAAAAACTTTATATATGCACTATAAAGAGGACCGTAGTGGGGAATTGTCCCGTTACATTTTTTTGTACTTGATAAATAAAGGATGGCAATCCACTGCTTCGTTGTGATGTTTCAGAACTCTCAAGGATAGAGGGAATTGCCGATTCATCATAAAAAATGATTATTATAGATAATCTAGAAATAAATTTGAAATTACAATCGTTAAACATATTTTAAGCGAAATTAACATATACAAAAACGCGGCTGTTTAGGCACAAATTATATAACGGAATGATTATAAGAATATTTAAAATATTTTTTCATACTCACGAAAACTAAACTTTAATTCAAAATTGCTACATATTCTAAATTTAATCTACGCATAAAATATATAAGCTGCTTTGAATTGTAACTAAGCATGAGACCAATGCGTCGGTAAATCTGTTAAAAATTATTTCTAATATCATTTCGTTGACAGTGATCATCTCAAATGACAGAAAGTGTCTAAAATATAGGTCGCGTACTTTATTATGTTATTGAATATTTCTTCACCAACACCGATAATATTGAGTATGTCGTCTGCATAATCTACACAAAAAGATACGAAAGGAGTGTTACGTATTCATATATATATATGTATAAACTATGATTATATGATCTATTATTATCTATAGCGATCGATGATGAATTAAAAAGCTGTCTTAAAATAAACACACTCGTTAGTCGTAATATTCAATAAAAAATCAATATATACGTTTGAGAACATTTCGAAATTGACTATTCGCTTTTTTGAGAATTGCATATTCAGGTTTTCAGCGCTATTCATCCTCATGGTGCACAGGATTAGTTTTTTGAATTTCAAACTCATTTCCGTCCAATTACAACAGTACATCGCGAAGTTTAACGATTCTTTCTACAACACATTTACGTAAATTGAAGACAATAAATAATACCAATTAGAATAATTTCATGCACGCCGAAAATATATCGTTCATACGAACTTTCGGAACGAATGAAAAAAGTTTTTACGTATGTTGACTATGAAATGGAAGAAATAGTCCACCATTTACGTAGGACGTATCCGTGCTTTTCAAAATAGCATTTTGTGTGCTTTTTCTTTAACAGCAAACGTAATTTGTATACTTGTCGTTATATTAATGTAAGCGCGCGCGTATAATACAAAAAAAGCGAAGTATTTTACGTACTTGTTCGTCGATGCGACTAAATAAGAAAGAAATAACGTACAAGTGCAATATGTACGTCGACGATGCCAGCAAAAATTTCAAGTTCAATTTCGATACGAAGGGCATGCCGTTCAGATAATTCTGAAATACAAAAAACAATATCGCGTGTTAAATGTTAAAAAAACTTGACTCCGTCAATTACAGAATAATCGAACCATTATCGCGATGCTGGATAAGAGTATTAAGCACAACGAGTCACCGAGTATTTGAATAAGCGTAACCGGTCGAAATATTTTGTAAGTCTCTCGCATGTTTCTGAAAAGAGCAAATGGCGAGCGTGAATTGTTCACACGGTGTATAAAGGAAGTTCGTTTGAATACAGAAAATCATTAGGTACGTCAAAAAATGTATCTTGTAGTAATTATACATAAATAAACACACACACACGTATGTAATGAACGATTCGTTAGTCTCGGGTCACTTACTCGATGACTTTTTGTTGATCGTTGATCAAGATCTTGAAATCGTCTATGAATATCGATTCGTCGGCTTCGTCCGTTCTTCTACCTGTGTGATTAAACGATAATCTCAGTATAAATCGTAATTCGTGATCAATTAACAGAAAAAACAGGGAACGTTCATGGTACATGGTTGGGGAGAGGCGACAGGGTAAAAGTATTACTATTTCGGGTTCACCAGCCAACTTACCGGTGGTGTTCGGGCGGTTACACCGAAATTCGAACACGCTGTACGAATCGTTGATCATCCGTAATTGGTACGTGATAGGGACGCACACGGACAACAAAAGGATGTCGAACAACAACGCGCCATGTCCCCAACATAGCGTGAACATTGACTCGACGCAATAGTAGGCGATATAATGTTCGTTGTAGAACTGATCGTCGACGGGGAAAATTAAATTTAGCACGTTCGGCCGATAGTTGTAATACACGGTGGTGGTACTGGTGTTTGTGGTGGTGGTGGTGGTGGCGGCGGCGACATCAAGCGAGTTCACTTTTACACGGTAATTATCGAGAAGGAACGGCGTCAGCAGCCACGAGGCCACGACCATCAACCACAGGCACGTGAACACTGTCGTGAAGGACTTCGATCTGGCGGCGCCCATATCGAGCGTTCGCCGGTCGTGTCGTCGATAGCGCAGGAACCGCACTGACGTGGACCGAAGCACGCAGTGCCGGATCGTGGCGGAGTGCCGGACCATGTAGTATATTTTCGACGTGGATCCGACCGCCGACACGATCAGCATGAAGTACTGCGTGACTTGATAGAAGTCGCCCGAACAGTAGAATATGTTGGCGACCAGCGCCAGTTTGGCCACGGTCAGCATCGTCATGTGGAAAATCATCATAAACGTGAACGCGTTCATCTCGGACGCGTCGTGGTCGCGCGCGCGTAGCAGTTGACCGAGCCCTGTGAGTTTCATCAGCCGCGTGTCCACCATCGAATAGTGGCCGCGGCGGCCTTCTGCGGCTTTCGACGATCCCATCGTTTATCCTGAGCGTCGCCCTTAATAGCCAACACAGAACGCGCCCGTATATCATTCGTTATTATTATTATCATCAACGTCGGCGTGTTTTGTAAGAGGTCTCCCCCACCGAGAATCGTTTTTAACGTTACAAATTTACAACGACGTCCATAATTTTGTCGCCAGTTTTATTAATCCGAACGACGAAAATGATATCGTCGTCCAGTAATTAACGCTTTGAAACTCGCGTTTGATTTCGTTGGTTTCTTTATACGCTAGCTATTGTCAATGTACATAAAACATGTACGCGAAAACATTGAAATTTTCGACTATTGAAATCGAAATTCGGGCTTTATTGATGGACCGGCAAAGAAAACTGAAGTAAATTATGTAAATAATTTGTCATTATTAAAAAGAATCAATTTTATTTTATTATTCGACGTTGGTTTATAAACGTATAATTAATTACTAATATGACGTATTCGTTAGAGTCACGAACGCGGTCGGAAACGATTTTTTTTGTCCGCCACGAATTTAATAAAAATACACAATAGGTGTGTTATTAGCTTTCAGTCACGAATACAATAATATTAGCCCGTGTTCTTCTGTGGAAACATTTATTTCTATAAAAATAAAGAATAAACACTAATAACAACATATGTATATATATATAAACGTTCATATTTCTTTAATATTTAAATTATTACGAGTTTTAATTAATATTTTTAAGGTTCTCTTATTTTATTTTTCTTATATTGTCCTTTTAATTGGTTTTCGTGCCTGTATTCACGTCAATTCATAACGATTCGCGAAAACTTAGGAGGACCAACGGTGGTAAAACACTCAATGTCGAGTGTTACCCGTTACCTTGTAAAGCGGGAAAAAATGCTAAACCTTTCACCTTGAAGCCTGGGTGACGCACCACCAGCCCTAAATTTAAGCGCGTTATAATACTCACGTATTTCTGAACACTAGAATCGTTCACCGAGAATTATCGCCGTCGTTGCTCTATTACCGTGCGACACGAATAGCAAAAATGATTTGAATAACAGACGAATGTAAGCGTATCCCTTAGTTTGACCCGAACAAACGACGGAATTAATTATTCATCGTTCAGATTTTTTTATATTACGTTTCTTATACCCAATTGATATTACTTCCATAGTCGCGTTATTTATTCAAGGGTCGACGTTTATCAGTAATTGCACGTTTATTCTTCACGATTGAATTAAATCGCGGACTATAATTAAATTTCACAAATAACACGTTCCCCACTCAACCACAGCGAAGGCACATACGTTTTAATGAGACAGTATATTACAGGACCGTAAGTGAGGAACTGGTGGGATTGACTAACAAAAACTACAAATATGTGAAAACCGTCGTAAAAAAATGTTACCTAAATTTTTCTATATTTATTTATTAGCGTGTAAAAAGGAAACTACAATAAATTACTGGCGAATCCAAAATACAAATGTTATGTTCGATTTAAGAGGATATGTAGAGTTTATATGATATATGACATAGTTAAGCATTCAATAATTTTAATCACAAATTATAGTTTCCACGTAGAATATACATAATTATTATAGTTATCGTACTTCTCTATTTCTTACTAATATTTTTATGTAGGCTTAAACAAAAATGGTTATAAATCAAGTCTTTGTACATTATGACGAAAAATCAATATTAATGAAATTGATGTTAAGTTAGTTGATTTTAATCGTTCATTGTGTATCAAATTAGTACACACATATTTCGGTGCTGATCAAAAATATATTGAATAAATTGTACGTACAACTTTCACAGATTCATACTCTAGTATACATTGAATAACACTGATGAAAAAAGATGGAAACCTAACAATACCCAAATTAAAACTAATTGAAAATGTATGTAGAAATGACGCCTATTGGTGTCATCCACAGCGAACATGTTAAAACGACTAAAAATATAAGCATATCGCTTCAACTCATTTCATTAATATTTAATCAATAATTCGGTATACTTAATCGTTGTAGTGGAATAAAAATGTGTAAAATACATTCTTATTTCATACCTGTTTTCCTATTTAACCCAAATTTTATATAATTACTTAGCCACTTCTTATACAAATAACAGATTGATTCAATTTATTACAATATGATGGTCCAATGATATAAACGGAAGGTTAACAATAATCCATAAGAGATAAGTTATATTATCTTAGATAATAATTAATAACAAGTGTTAGAAATAAATCATAAATTATTACATTTTAGGATATTTTATTTTTAAAATTAAAATATAAGTACAAAGCTAAACTAGCTTTTGTTGTACACAACATTTATTTTTATTTTTTAGTTCAAAAACATTTAAATGTAAAATCGCCTTCTCGATAATATAAAATAAAACAGTTATCTTAATAAAATGTATTTTATTTTCGTACAATCATAAGATTAGAACTGTTAAAAATATGATAGTGTTTACATTTTAATACATTAAAACTACAAAATTATTAATAGCGCATTTTTTAACCAAGTACAAACATACACATTATGTACATACTGGAGTTGAAATGTTATCAGAAAACACTATAGACCTACTCTGCTTTCTGTGCGTTTCTTTTTTCTCGGGCTTTTTTGCCTTCTGTCAGTCCTCGTCTTTCATCATCTAACAACCTTTTCTTGACTTCAGTAATCACTCCAGTGCCAGTTGTAACACCAGCCACACGCAACGTAAATCTTTGACCTTGTTCAAGTACCATTGGTCTGATCATCTTCAACTCAACACTAAAACAATAAATTTATGTAAACGTAATATGTAGAAATGCTATAGAAATCAATTAATACTTACGAACAATCTTCACCAGGCATAACCATCTCTTTGCCAATAATGTTTAACTGGCACGCACAATCCCAAGTTTTTGAGTACATCTGTAACTGCTGGAACGGTACGAGTGGTCTGCCATTTCCACCTTCATCTTTGGTCAAGACATATACTTGAGTGGAGACAAAGTCTTGCATTTTCACAGTTCCTGGTTTTGCCAATACCATACCACGTCTTAAATCATCACGTTTTGTACCTTTGATCAAAGCTCCAAGCTGATCTCCAGCTTGAGCCTCCTCCAAAATTTTGTGGAACATTTCAATACCTACAAATATGTATTAAAAGTCTAGATATATGTGTTATTTAACATCAGCTAAAATATATTTATCTTTAGATGTTTAAATAACAATAAAAAAAAACATTTTTTTTAAAATAATAAATGTAGTAATAGCAGCAGTAGGTGCAATATAATACACGATTAAATTGTAAAATAAATAAATCTGAATTGTTATAAAAGGCAAGAATTTTTTGAAAATAATGTAAATACCAAATTTTTAAATATTTCAAAAAATATAAAAATGTGTTTTTATCATGAACTTAAAAATGTATAATGTTGAAGTTTAAAAAATCTAGATTTTATGATATAAATCATGAAATATATATAGTTTTCTATATATGTACATAAGAATAAGTAATAGACGTGAAGTGTTAACATTTTTTTCTTTTAAAAACTTAACTATTTTATTACTAATCCAAATTTAGAATTTGACAAATGTATATAAATTGGATTGTATATTATGCAGTCAGAAAGAAATGACCCAACTTAATTAAGATGCTAGAAAAATTACCGGTGATTGTAGACTTTATAACTTTGTTATAACCAACGAATTCACATTCGTATCCTTTTTTAATTATACCACGTTCTAATCTACCAGTTACTACTGTACCACGACCTGGAATGGAATAAACATGTTCTACCGGTAACATGAAAGGTTTATCCAAGTCTCGGATCGGCTGTGGAACATATTTATCTACTTCATCAAGTAAAGCCAAAATAGCTTTTTCGCCTATTAAAAAAAAATATATATAAATATTTAGGGATTGTATTATTTGTGAGGAAATAAAAATTAATTCAATTATATTACCAATTTCAGGTTCTTTTCCTTCAAGGGCACATAATGCTGAACCTTTAATAATAGGTAAATTTTCCCCGTCAAAATTCATTTCAGTCAGCAACTCTCTAATTTCCATTTCAACTAATTCCACCATTTCTGAATCCGCTGCATCTACTTTGTTTATGAACACAATAACGTGACTGATTCCTATTTGTTTAGCTAACAACAAATGTTCTCTTGTTTGAGGCATAGCGCCATCAGTTGCAGCGACTACCAAAATAGCTCCATCCATTTGATTGGTTCCAGTAATCATGTTCTATGTATATATAAATATACAGACATAAATATCAAAAATTAGTATGTATAAGTTCGTCTAAATTCATTGATTACCTTAATGTAATCAGCATGTCCTGGACAGTCAGTGTGGCTGTAATGTCTTTTTTCAGTTTCATACTCAACATGGGCAATGTTAATGGTAATCCCACGAGCTTTTTCTTCTGGTGCGTTATCAATGTCTGTATATTGTTTTATCTTGGCCATTTTTTTGGATGACAAAACTAAAAATAATATCAGTGCCATTAAGACTAATATAATTTCATTTTTATAAAATCGATTATACACACATAGTAAATTTGAAAATAACAAATATATATATATTAAAAAAAAAAATCCAAAAGGTTTGTCGACATTTGACGTATTTTATTTTTATTTCTAAAATAGTATTTTAATATCTTAAGACGTAAAACTGTGATTGGCTTTCAATGGTGTTTAACGGGTTTTTTTTTTAAAATTATTAAAGAAATTATAATTTATAATTTCGTATATATATATACATTTTAATATTTAATATTTAATTTAATTATATATTAATAACATATTTGAAGACATTTGTAAAAAATAATTTGTTTCATTTATCATACATACATAGGATACTCGTTAAAGCAGTGTTAACAAATGTTATCGATCGAAATAAAAAGGGTTTTCAAAAAATACATTGACGTTGGGCAGATACCCGAGACATTACCTTTGGTGATGGCGGCTGTAAGAGTAGTTTTTCCATGGTCTACATGTCCAATAGTGCCAATGTTACAATGGGGTTTAATTCTCTGGAACACTTTCTTTTCTGCAGGCGCCGCGTATGTTCGAACACAACACACTATAGGACCAACAGTCGTGGTGTTCCTCCACTCATACACTTTGTTCAAGTGTCTTTGCAAGGAAACGTTGTATCTCTACGCAAAAACCAAGCGTGAATAAATGAAAAGAGGGAGTGGTTTACTGTACTCACTCGTAGCGTCTGGAAACATCTATTGTACGGCTGGGTCGGTGATTTGGTCTTGGGCACTGGAAAAAAACGAAATCGACGAGGCTGTTAAGATGAGCGCATCAAGCGGAACACCGACAGCAAAAGCAATTGGACTTACGTGCGTAACATATCAGTTTACCGGTCTTCAGCATGGCGGCCATGATTGCGGACAGACAATAACTTCGTCGAAAGTCGCAGAAAACGTAAAACGAGAATTACTACTGGTTTTCTTTTTTTTTATCAAAAATCGTGCTCCCCGTCCGGCAGAACGAACGGCCGCTTGGCATGCGGTGATTTCGGAACTCATGGAGTAAGAAAAAAACACATCATGATAACGATCGTTTCTGCACCACGACAGCTTCGTGATAACGAATAGGCGGTAACAACACGATGACGGCGGGGATTACAAATTGGGATCGTCTACTATCCAAAATGATCAATCAGTGGTATTTATTTAATGGGAACCTTGTTATCTAAAATAAATATTTCAGAACTTAATTTGAACGATTGATGTAATAATGAGTAAATAGAAGTCAGTAATTCTTTAAAGAAAACGAATAGTAGTGTTTATTTAATGATAGAAAAGAACGAAAAAACTTGTCGTTATTTAATATATACTACACAGTGGCGCGTATTTAGAACGTAAAAACGGAAACACTGTGCCCACGCGTATGAAACACTAGTAGCGAGTTCGGTTAATATATATTTTTGGAATATCATCCAAGTAGAAAAACCTGTCGACTCATAACATTTTTGATCAATTTATCGTGATTTGAAAATCCCTAACGAGATGGTGGACGATCACTTTGTCAAGCCGTCTTCGAAAGCTAAAATTCTACCTAGGGAGGGGTTATTCGTCTAATAACGTTCATCCGGAATGGTGAATTGTCTCCATCGATGTACCGATTCGTATATACGATAAATCATTTATTGTTCACCCAAAATACGATTTTTTATTCGTTCATTTTTATACGAGCACTGGCCGCCAATCCACTTCGTTCGGTATTAATACGCGGGGCAACTTCGAATTCTTAATAATAAATCGCAAAGAAAATACAATGTATATATATATATATATATATATACCCGAACTATCTTCATGCGTGTATTACACATGTATTATTTAGTATTATTGTGTATCCATAACAACGTTGCTATGTATATAATAAATAGCAACGAATGGTTGACCTATTATATTTATAGTTTCGTCTTGTTTTCGTGGTTTTCATTTTCGAATATTCGTCGCCGTAAATATGTTTTTGATTTAGTATCACGATAGAAGTAGCTTCAAGGCGCTCTAGATACGCAATTCTGATAGGGTAGTGCATCATAGGCGCAACTAGATCTAGACTTTGCCCGAGCTCGAATTGTGGGTAACTATATAGTAGGCAACTAAAGTATGTAGGGACTCAACTTCGCACATTCAACTACTTTCACTTCAGAACCTTTAGGAACGGAGATTTGAGTATACTTTTAAAGTTCAATCGTTTCTTCTTTTTTCTTTATGCAATTAATATTTAGTGGCCTTACGACTAAAAATATAAACGTATTACATCCCATTGAAATTTACTAGTATATTATATATATATATTTATTTATATAATATGGTTTGCAGCATTTCTTAAATAAGTTTGCGCCACATTTATTATTTAATTCTAATATGTTAATGGTGAATTTTAGAAACATTTCGACTAATGTAAATGACGAAATAAATAATATTAAACTTAAATTATAGTTCATGTATGCGCTATATAATTATATATAATACCGTTGCCTACTTTTTGAATAACTATACTAATATTTCTTCGATAACGTAAACAAAATGGCAAAAACACGCGTGTTTATAGTTCATTATTTATAACTTAAAAATCGATGTCAGACAAATCAATATAACGTTAATTTATATTTATCGTTTGTACGTTATATATAAACTCAATATTTTGTTAAATTATCTATAATTAGGTCTCTAGTATAATATAATATTAAATATAATTCATATAAAAATATTATATAATTAAATATAATTTCCATATGTAATGTATAATCATGTATAATCTAATGGTTAAATAAAACTAATTTATTGTGTATTATTATTTGATTTTAATTATTATATATTGTATAACACGATTCTAAAATAAATATTAAAGAAATAATTTTAAAGTTTGTTATTATTTATCTTTTAAGCGTTGTTTGTAACCACAATATTTATTGAATTTATTATAATTAGGTTTCCTCAATAGGAAAAAAGTAGATCTAATTTACTTGATCACTATATAGTGCATAACAATAATTCTATTATATCTAAAAATAATTAATTAATATATTTACGTTTTACAACACGATTGTCTAAAGATTAAAAATAAAAACAAATTGCTTCTTATTGTTAACGACTTTTTGTATATTTTTTCACCAACACTGATAATATGGAATATGTTGTCCGCATAATCTGTACAGATACGAAATAATTATTACATATTAAGACTAATATATATAATGGAAGAAATGCTGTCAACAATTTGCATTTATAAATATTTTAGAATAATATATTCAAATAAGAAAATATTTCTAAAAATTTACTTTCATAATCCTTAATAATTAATTCTATACATTTTACGTACACTCGTAAACAATTCAAAATTGACTACTCTTTCTCTGGTTAATTGTAATTTTAGATTGTTGGCACTATTCATCCTCATACCATAGAGGAGTAACTTCTTGAAATTTAAACTCATTTCCGTCCAATTACTAGAGTACATTGCAAAGTTCATCAATTCTTTCTGAGAAAAATTTGTGTATTATTGTTATTGTTTGTCTATTAGATTTTAGTAGTAAAAATTTATATTTACAAGGCAATTTAATTGGAAAATTGTGTCATGTGAGGGATTATTTATTAAAAATAGTATTTAAGTTTACGTTTTAAACTTTAAAAATACGTAAACAAGCAAATTAATAAATATTGATTTTAATTATGTGTTAAGTGAGCAAGATATTTTCAATTCCGAGAAGAAACCACTTCAATCCACATACGAATACGTAATCAATTATACATCAAATTTAAACAAATAGAAAAATGGAAAGTAACAAAAAAAAATATATATTAAATAAAATATTTTACATACTTGATCTTCTATGTCACTAAATAAAGCGCAAATACAATATAAATGTAATATATATGTCGTTAATGTTGCAAGAAAATTGGAGTTGGATAATGATATAAAAGGCATACCATTCAAATAATTCTAAAAAAATTTTAAAAAAATATTGTAACGAAACGCTATTTCATATATATATGTATATAACACCACAAAATTAAACCATTATTGTTATGCTGGATAATAATATTATACACAGTGACTCCGAAAATATTTGATAAATTAACACCGGCCGAAATATTTTGAAACAATTTCTCATGTTTCTGTAATGGAATTTACGTATTAATTAAATTAATAAATAATTTAAATAGATTCCGCTATGCCTACATTTATACGTGTAATGTAGATTTTATATTACGATTCATACTTACCCCATAACTTTTTGATTATCTTTAATTATCATTTTGAAGTTGTATATCAATTTTAAATCGTCGTGTTCAAATGTTTTCGTTCTATTTTCTGAGTAGTTATTGTCATAATAGGACAAAATACATAATTATGAATTTTATGTTGGAATATATATATATATCGTAATGATTTATTAATGAAATAAAAGTTATAACGTACTTTCAGATTTATTATGTTCAGTTCCAAATGTACTGAATGAATTTCCAATTGTTCTCAACTGATATGAAAAGGTAATACTCATTGAAAGTAAAATTATATCGAATGTTAATGTACAGTAACCCCAAATTATTGAGAATAACGATTCTATACAATAATATGTAAGAAAATGATCATTGTAATATTTATCTTTTACAGGGAAAATTAAATTTAGAATGTTCAAACGGTAATGGTAAGTATTGTTTTCCACCTTTACATCGATAAAATGGTTAGTGAGAATGATGGGCGGTATTATCCACGATATTGTTACACCGAGCCACAAAATAGTAGAAATTGTTGAAAACGATTTTGACTGTTTTCGGCCAATTTCAAGTATCTGTGTATTGTGGTGTTTGTAAGATAGGTAATGTACAGAAGTTAGTTGTATAAATTCCCAAATGTTTTCGGAATATCGAAGAGTATAATACATTTTCGAAATTGTAGTAAAATTGGATGTAATCAACATAAAGTATTGTATTGCTAAATATATATCATTACTGCAATAATATAATTGTAAGACGAACAATAAGTCAAGTATAATTAGTAATAATAATGCAAAGGTCATAACACATTTGAACATATTTAAACCAAACATTTTAGTAACGTGCGGATTTAATAATTGTTCGAGATAGGTTATTTTCATTAATTGGATATTGGCCATTAAATGTTTTTCCTCCTCAAGTCCCATAGTTGTAACTGTACCTAATTCAACATAACGATAGTTCATTATTTGTTATTTCGACGTTATAAAGTATTTAAAAACATATTTAAAATTACACGATCACAAAAATAATAAAATTGTTAATGCAATTTGTTTAATAACCTCATTTAATTGAAAATGAATTTTTTTTTATTTATCGTATTGCTAAAATGAAATTAATAGCAATTAACGAGTACAGCCCTTAGTACTGTCATTAAAATTTTTGGGTCTATGTAGATTAGTTTGAATGAAATCCATGAAAATATAATTATAAGGATGGTTTTAAAAGAACATAGAAATTATCGTCGGATTTCCAATTTTTATTTAAATACTTACCAGTTTGTGTCAATGATGGAATATTCGTAAGCGTTCTAAACTTAATTGAAATCGGTAATATGCGTCTTAATTTATTGACACTGAAACTCGGAACGTTAGTTTTCTTATGCAACTAACAACTTTCCAACTAAATCATAGTATATAATATGTTTCGGAGTATTACTTAAATAATTTTCTTCCACCATTTATTATGTAACTCTAATATATTATTGTGGAATTCTTGAAATATTTTAACTAACATAAGTACTAAATTTTAAGTAAAACCCGTAGTTCTTTTATGTGATATATAATTATATATAATATATTATAACACAATTGGCTATTTTCGAAATAATTATACTAATATTTTACTTTGAAGGCGTAACCAAAAATGGCCAACAACGATTTTTTATAGTTTATTATTTATTAGTTAAAAGTCAATGGTAGAGTAATCGATATTACATATTTTTTGTTAAATAAGTTGCCAACTTTAGTTATTAACGTAATTTATTGTTGTAGATTTTAAAGAACTTCGTGATTATTTATTACCATATAAATTGTTCAAATTTGAAGCCGATGAAAGTATTTTGGACACGTGCATAGATGATAGAATAGCAATAACTGAACAAATAATTCGTTCACGAGCAACGTGTATAATTATTATTATAAGCCATGTTTGATAACCGAATAAAAATGCATAATATTTAGTTATTTCATTGCCATGTTTAAATCAACATTTTAATCTCCAATCTCCACTTTAAATGCGATAGAAAATACTATTAATAATGTCACGTGCAAGAATCTAACTCAAAGTAAGATCTTAAATTATTTCTTGTAAAATTGTAACACTATAACTACACATTTTAAATTATATTTTTTTAATAAACTTTTAAAAATAATAATACCTAATGTAATTTATATTATGTAATTAAAAACGATAGTAAATTTTAATATATTTCGAAGTAGAATTTTTTTCTGAAACCTCGATAAATCGAAAACCTTAGTAATTTGGAAACCTCGGTAAGTCGAAGGCATTTTATATTTCCCTTTAACTTCGACTTAACGAGGTTCCACTGTAAGAGTTATTCGATTTATTCGCGTCACTTAATTGCTGTTTCGATCGCATTGTAGTTTATTTTCCAGCTCCATAGAAATTTCCGAAACGAATGTTCCGAAAGTAAGAAAGTCCATGTTTAATAACTGTGCAGCGCTCTTACGGTTTCTCGGGTTCAATTGTAGATAGTGGGCCACTATTTTCAACAGAGACGTTGGCCACTTTTTTAAGGGCCAAAGCAATGTTAGAATATATGTAGGATTCGGACAATGGTCCCTGCTGGGGGACTACTTTCGACCGAATACCGTGTTTGCGCAAATACTGATTGATGACTTTCGACACCGTGGCAGTTCAGTATTTTGGCAATTCCGTACAATTGTCTGACAATAGTTTCTTCAGTGACCAACGGATATTGGTTGACGAATTCCGTGAACAAAATTCCTTTTGCGCGGCAATAACAATATTGTATCAAATTCGGAATAGGCGGGCGGTTTGCGGCACGGACGCGTTCGTTTACCGTACGTACTGGCCGACCAAATGTCCACCGTGGTGTCGTAATTATTAAATTCCATAAACATCTCCGGAGCCAAGTACCAAATAGTGCTTAATACGGTGCTTAGTTGCAAGTGCCGATCCGAGCAGAACAAACGGGATACACCGAAATCGTCGAGTTTAATAACGCCGGCGGGCGACATTAATATGTTCTCCGGCTTGATATCACCGTGCACGTAGTTCAGCCCTTTTAAAATCTGTCGACACGACGTTTAGAATTATAAATTAATAATAATATTACAATAACATTCAATACAAATTTCAAAAGAGAACGTTTTTCAAGCCGCGTATGGATCGAGACGCGGCGACGGTGGCCAGCCAATACGTTACGTGCTCGACACGGCTACTATTTATTTATATATTATCGAAATATTTGTCTCAGTTACGTGTAGTAACTGTTCGAAGTACTGTTCTCAAGCTTTCTGGACAGTGGACGTATTGGCGATACGTGTAACGATACGCATGTACATCATAAATACAATAATAGTCAACATAGTTATTGTAGATATTAATTCTTTGCGAATTCTCCGTTGGTACCTTTTCTTCAATCCTCTTGTACGATTTGTTACACCTTCAGACTTGAGAAGTCGCATACAATCAGCGAGGTATGTGATTTTTGCTAATCATTTTATTTTATTATTCGTTTATTTACTCATACTTTTCAACTTATTAACTAATTTCTAAATAATTCTCGAACTTATGACCCCGAATATTAATTAAAATAACTGGTTAAATAAAAAAATACAATATCCCAGCTGTTTCCACCACATTTTTGTGTATCCAATCCTCGCGCTTCGTTTTATTTATTCTTTATTTTGAGTTTGTTACAAAGTAATGTCCAATATAATTTTGTTTGAATATACTTAAAAATAAATGGAGAATTATTCGGAGCATTTTTTTTTGCTTATGTATACACGTTTATATTCTTTATTTTATAGAAGTGGTAATGGAATATTATTTTAATAGGTTATTCAATTTTTATTTGGTCCGAGAATAGGAAATTATAAATTTAATACACTTTATGTACCTAATTATACAGAAATTTATAAAAAAGAAATATTATTAAACCCATTGAGGCAATTGTATTTTATTTTAATAAATTATCAAACTTTAATTTTAGCCCGAAAATGGTAAATTATAAATTCAATAATCTTAAATAAAAAAATTAAAAAAAATATGTATATATATATAAACAATAATTATAATAAAAAAAAATTAAAATGAATACATATTAATGATCAATAAAAGTATATTAATAAATAATAAATATATGATTTAAAGAAATTATTTTTTTTTTATATTAGATATACGTCTGCCTTAGTAATTTAAGCAAATCTATACTTTAACAAAAAGTATTTACTTATCTAAAATTCAATTTAACACTAATTAACATATTACAGAATTTTTTTAAAGATAAATTTAGAAATAATATTCTGTGTTTTAGATAAATAATCTAATTTTAATAGTATGTTAAATTAAACATGTTTTAAACACAATAAAAAAAAACCTAAATAATCGCATACATTAAAATAATTTTTTTAACATTTAAAGTGCTAATCCAAATAATTTCATACAAACTATTAAATTTTAATCTTATTCACGAGTAGAGGATTACAAATTTAGTAATAAAAAAAAATTACATAAACATAATTAATTAAAAAAACATAAAATTTTTACAAAAAAAAAAAAATTTTATGGGAGGTACCATGGTGTATGTTGTTCGCGGATGATGTTGTGTTGGTAGGGGAAAGTAGGGAGGAAGTTAATCAAAGACTCGACGTGTGGAGATTAGCTCTGGAAGAGAAGGGACTAAGGATTAACAGAAGTAAGACAGAGTATATAGAGTATAAATTTGAGGA
>JAIPRN010002766.1:0-26965 GCA_025469175.1 Geopemphigus sp. TES_GeoC_2020 | reverse complement strand
TATATATATATATATATATATATATACACACATATAATTAAGTCGACTATACGGTATTTAAACGAGGCATCATTGGAAAAAGATAAGTTATTCCGTAGACTGTGCGATAGGTGTATAATTCTGTTACAAAGAAGTGATTGCCAATATTTTTACTTACGAAAATAAACAGTTTCGAACTTATGAAATAAAATTGCAAAAACCCCTTAACAAAAATGGAATAAAAAAAACAGAACAAAATTAACTGTAAAAACGGTTTGAATGTTTTAAGTAAATAATAATAATAATAATAATAATAATAATAATAATAATAATAATAATAATAATAATATTAATAACGATGAAATTTCCGGAACCTGAACGTTAATTTATATAATATGGTACTATGGTCGAATCTCTCGCAGAGTGATCAGTATAAATTGGATTTATCGACTTCAAGTATATAGTTATTATTATATTTTTTTTTTGTACAACTCATGTAAAAAACACAAATATTTGTATGTACAATTTTAAACAAAAATTCACTAAACGACAATTGTAAAAACCGGTTAATTTTTATGAACCGAAATTTTATAATATATATGTATATATATATATATAGGCATAAATTTACTTTTAATATACAAACTATTTACAGGTTAGATACGACGTCATAATATTGTCGTTGTAAACAACAGTTATATCCACAGTCGACGATGGGACGTGTTCCAACGGGACGATATTATTGTTTTGGTACAAAAAACTATATTATTATTATAATAAAGTGTATATATATATACGTGTGTGCATATGTATACATACACCTAGCGATGAATAGTATATAGTAAAGTAGTTAATTATAATAATAAATAAATATCGTAAGTATAATAATAATAAATATTGTATGCGCTTGCAACAGGTTCGTCATTGAGCTTTAGGAGATAGTCGTATGACGATATTTAGTTAAACGTAATAGTAGGAGTATTAGTAGTAGTAGTGGTACTAACAATAGTAGTAGTAGTAATAGTAGTGGTAGTAGTAGTAGTAGTAGTAGTAGTAGTAGTAGTAGTAGTAGTAGTAGTAGTAGTAGTAGTAGTAGTAGTAGTAGTAGTAATAGTAATAGTAGTAGTAGTAATTTGGTTGGCGGTAATCGGTGTGAGGACGGGATTTAGTGGATGGGACCTCGCGTTATTAATAGTAGCTAAACCCTCATGGATTGATGTGACCCTGTTGGGTGTTACCGAACGTGAAGCCCAGGGCTCTGGGGTCACCGCCGTGCAGTCTGAGCGCCTGTTCGAGCCGCTGTTCTTGGAGCCGTAACGCCTCGGACAGGTCGGGCGACACCTGTCCCTGGTGATGGTATGGATTCTGTCCGTTCATCAGTTGCCCCTGGGCCATCGCGTTGTAGTTAATCGCGGCGCTCTGCTGCGGCTGGTGCGCGTTCTGTTGCTGCACCGCCGGCTGCCGGTTTTGCTCAGCCGTTTGCTGTTGTCCGGACGACGCGGCCACAGCTTGCGTGACGGCCAACCGGAGTGCAGCTTCGGCTTGCGACCTGAGTATGGCCTCTTGCATGCGCAACGTCGGCGAGGTCTGCTCATGATTGGATTGCTGGTGATGGTGGAGCATAGACTGGTGGCCGGACTGCTGGTGGTGTCCGCCACCGCCGCCGCCATCGCCACCGTCACCGCCGCCGATACCGCCACCACCGACACCGATGCCACCGCTGACACCTAGGCCGTCCACCATGGACGACATGGAAGCCCGGACGGCCGCGTTCATGGCCATCTGGACGGCCGACTGCATCGAGTTCACGGATGAATTAGAACCGGAACCGCTAATCAGCAAAAAAAGTGTACGTATTGTATTAATTTGCGGCGCACGTTGTCTACGAATTTTACGTCGTCTCTTCTCCCTATTTAACAACCCGCATGCTCATAAAAGGACAATATACCTGGAAGTGGTGACCAACGGGTTCTGGTGCATGGCGTTCGACTGGGTGATACGCATGGCAGCCGCGGCGAGATTGGCCGCCGCCGCTTGCACTACGGACACTGGTGTCGGAGGAGCGGATCGCGGCGAGTGCGATGGCGACGGCGGGTTTTGTTGCTGTTGTTGTTGCTGTTGTTGCTGCTGCTGCTGCTGCTGTTGCTGTTGCTGTTGCTGTTGCTGTTGTTGCTGTTGTTGCTGTTGCTGCTGTTGCGCCTGCGATACGACCGCGTGGGCCTGTTGCTGGCTCATGAACAACGCGGCCGCGCGCTGTAAATCGTTGGCGTTGTACTGCGGTTGCTGGTTCATGTACTGGTGACCGCCGTTACCACCGACTACGATACGGTAAGACAATTAAAAACAATTAGTTTTTTTTTATTTTTAGAGAAAATCTCTAAAATTTTATAGGAATTGAAAACGAAAACAATTTACGAAAACCGCGATTTCGGTACTCACTCATTCCTCCGGTTCTGGCGGCCATCAGTTCGGCCAACTTGACGGCCGCCGGATTGTTGTTGTTGTTGTTGTTGTTGTTGTTCGTGGTCGTGTTGTTGTTATTATGGTGCAACACCAACGGGATCTGGTTGTCGGCCGGTGACACAGACAGGCGGCCGCCCGTTGGCGTTACGATGTTACCGCCGGCACCAGCGGCGGCGGCCGCTGCCGCTACCGCAGCTACTGCCGCGGCTACAGAGTTGTTATTCGGGACATTGCTAGCAGAACCCGTGGAACCGGTGCCGCCAGGACCGTCTAGGTCACCGTTGTTGGACGAGGACGAATCCGAGTGAACGGAGTGGGGTGATGCGGGGACGCCCATGCTGTTCGTGGCCGTCACAGCGGCCAGGAAGTTCTCGCGTTCCCTGCGTTCCGCGGCTGCTCGGCTTAGCACGTATTGTGCCGCGAACTGGTGCTTCGGGTCCATGCGCATATGTTCCATATGTGTCAGGAGACCTGCGAAACGAGAACGCATATTAGTCAGTTCGATAAGCGATCAGTAAAAAACAATGGAGCGAACGAATTTATTTCATTTATTTATCGGGTCTTTTCTCGACTTTTTCATTTTACTCCGTTATACAAATACATTTACGAAATGAGCGGGCTGCGGCATAATTCAAGTGATATAATATTGTTACCGACGCAACATTACTTTTTCGTGTGATTTTTCGAATAAATCGGAATTCCGACGATATAATGTTACGAATAATCCCTATTTAATCTCCGTCAGTCTACATATTGTTACGCATATACTTCTTAGGCGTATTGTAGAAATAAAGTATTAACTTTGTACTTTAAAAGTGTTTTGAAAAAACAATGTCTATTTTAAAAACTCGAAAACACTTAATTGACTATGAGATTGGCGTTAACAATCCAAATGTATTCGGACGTACGCGTTTCGTTATTAAAAGCGATTTAAGTTAAACCATTATATTCATTGATTTCTTCCCTAGATACATTTTTCAATACTAAAGAAAAAATTTCAATGAGATATCGTTTCAAACAGCTACTCAATATAGTTTCTGTTTATAAGTAACAAAATTATTTTTCGTTTGTCGTAATTGATTGGAGTAAAAATTATTCATAACTCTAAGTATCTGACTATAATTACGTATATATATATATATATATATATATATATAAATAATCGTCTTATTATTCGGTATCACGTTTAACTAGTCCATGTGAGAATTACCATTTCAATCGTTTGAGTAAACGTCGCAAAAGGTAATGACGTTTCGACTGTAGTCGACGGAATAAGTGCTCACCTGATTCATGGGTAAATACGGCTTGGCAAACGGAACATGGCCACATCCTGAGTTGGGCGTACTGAGCCGTTTCTGGATGACAAGCCAAGTGTTTGCGCAGACTGCCTTCGTTTACGTAGTGTTTACCGCACACCGGGCAAGGATGGTTGGCCGTGCGTCGTTTGGCCATGTACGGACCGGTTCCGATGTCGGTGTAGCCTGCGAAAGGGTAATAGGTCGTATATAATCGGAACGGGACAGGCTTTTTGAGGGATACGATTGGTTGGTATAGTCTGGTGGTAGGGTGGTGGGGATGGGGGAACGAGGGATGTTGCCGAAGTCAACTGCAACTTACTCTGTACGACGGCCTGTGACACGGTGGCCGGGTCGCTGTGGTGAACTTTCATGTGTTCGACCAGCGACTCACTGCCTAGGAACAGTTTGTGACATAGCGGACAAGACGTGGTACTGGCACCGCCCATCAGGGCGGCGTGCTGCTGGAGTACGTCCATGCGGAGTTCGGCTTCCTGAAAATAAAAAAAATGTTCCTGAAAATAACAATAAAAAATACGTCAGGTAACTAGTAATCAGCGAGCCCGGAAGTACGCGCGTGTTTCGGGGACTTGTTGGCGGGGGAGACTCCGCCGCGGCCGCCGCCATTGCAAAGCGTGTTTCCTTCTTTCCGCTTCGCGTGAAGAAACACAATACCAACTCGGTCCCTTTAGACACACGTATCAATGTGTGTGTATATATATATATAAATGCGTGTGTGCTGTGTGTTTGTATGGCCATTTTGAAAAATAATAATAATAGTAATAACGAGTACCGTTTCCGTTTTACAGCACCGTTCATCGTGCAAGAACGTAATACATAAAACCTGACCGTCATCGCCCAGCAAAATATACGCTCGGAAAAATCAAATTTATGGGCCATTGCTGTTTTAGGCGACGGAGTGCTCAGATTTATCGCGTCAGGTTATAAATACACACACATACACACATATTGTGTACTTGGAAGTTTACCGACCGTAGTTTATTGTCGTGCGACTATAGTATCATTTATATTTTTTAACCCTTTTTCCGATATAGAATATGATTAAAAAATATCGTCCGAAAACGACGTTACTTACACGACTCGCGCACAATACATATAAAAATGTATGTGTGTGTGTGTGTGTGTGTGTGTGTGTGTGTAAATAAATGCTAAAAATGACGTGCGGCGGTTACGGGACAGCGCGATATCGGCGCCTGGGGAGATGTGTCCGAGCAAAAAGTATACACTGACCGGCGGAAGAGTAGAACGACGTGGCGTGACAAAGGGGGTGGGCAATAAAACAAACGTAATTTTAATTTTTAAAAGCCCTTCCGACTACTTGCGGCCCGTTGACTTTTATTAAAAGTCCGTCTGCGGTGGCCAAAGAAGCGGAGATTTACATTTTTATTAAATATTTTATAAACAAAGTATAATTTATCGGTCTGAGTGTTCTCGAAAGAGTAGGCGCCCGTCCGGACTCGAGACACCGTTAATAATTACTAGCGGTTTTTTGCACGTGATTTGTATACCACTTTCTTCGGTATATATATATATATATATATATATATATATATATATATATATTATAACAGCAGTTACGACGACTGCTATCAAGTCAACTCGTGTACAGAAGTATATACTGTCGTATTTTCGTACTGTACACGAGTATACGTTTCTGATTTCTACGATGAAATTATTACGATTCTCAAAAAATGCTCGGTAATCGTTACGATAATATTAATGAAAACATATTACCACGTTCAATCGATTGGTTTTTTTTTTTAAACGATTTTAGAATATTTTAACGAAGTATTTGCTTTTGTTTATTTTCGTTATTATTATTACTTTTTTCAAATAATAACTTAAATGTGTACTAATCCATCCGACCAAAGGTCGTTTGAATATTTAATGTTGTATATTTTTATTTGTTTTATTTGAGAAACCGTAGTCGCAATAAGTACCGAAAGCCAACGAAAAATGTCATTATTAAACATTAAATTCACCGTGACCATTACCATTTCCAATATAAACTTTACATTAGTGCCAAATACTTTTACTTCGCGTAAATGATTTATATACCTTTATTGCGTAAAACTAGTATTTTCCTCGAGAATTTTATCGTTTAGCCAGGTGGCGCGCTGAATTAAATTATTTATGAATTATAATAAACGACACACCGAACACTCCCGCAGTAATACGATTTATTTATAAATTTTCTTATCAGGCTACTTGTAAAGGCGACAAGTTTTTTAATACCTAATCTAGTCGCGACGATTTCGTCCAAATTGAAAATTCATTTAATTAAATATTTCGTAAAAAAATAGAGAGAGAGAGAATGAGAGAGAGATAATATAATCCCTTGTTTCACGAAAAATTACTTTTAAAAAATCATTATGTGCTCGAAAATAGCGTTTGTGAAGAAAGGATTATGTAATAATAATATCGTAATACGCGACGGGGTTGATGACTACGATGAAATTGAAAAAACTAATGAAATTCCAAGGCGTTTATATTTATAATGATAACAAGCGTATATAGTTAGCCGTTTGGATGATAGAAAAATACGTTAAAGCGTTAAACTACTACATTAATAATATACTTACCCGACGCATACGTTACGGATATATATATATACATATAAATACATATACCACAAATTCCAAAAATATGGGACAGGGGTGTATGATTAAAATTTACGTATTATTTCCAATTTTCGAGGAATAAAAATAAAAAAACGAACGAAATATATATATACGAATTTGTTGAAGCGGCACGTGCGCGATTTATCGAATTGATATTTAAAGGAATTTATTATTTCGCTCCGCATACTACTATTACCAATACTCCTGTGGCAATACATACGCACGTCATATATACGGGCGCGCGTGTTCGCGAGCTATGGAAAAAAATGCGGTTAAACTTTCCACGGTTTTTCGTGTACGCCACGACCGTTTCCCCCGGTCGTTCCATTTACGGAAAGTGGTCTCCGCGTGTCATGCGCGTCGTCGTCGTCGTCGTCCGCGCGCGTGTATTTGCCCGCGCCGCACAATTTATAGCTTCCCATTAGAATATCATCTGCGCGCGGCTTCAACTCGTATAGTTTTATATAGCTATATAGTTGTACTACATATAGGTATAGTGTACATTTCCCAAGCTACATTTGTGTGTGTGCATGTGTGTATGCGCGTGCGTGTGTGCGTGTATGGCTCGCGGACTAGCTCAGTCCCGTCACCTATGCGCAGTGCCACGTTATACTATATAATATATACCCGTGCAGCTCTATGTAGAAGTATATATAGGCTTTCGACGTTTACGGTCCGAAGATCGGCACCGCTTTTTACGTCCAGATGAAAAATAATGAGCCGCTGCCATTAAATATATATATATATATACGAAAGAAATAAATAAATGAAATATATTACATGTAAAAAGCGAAAACTCGAATGCTCGATATCGATCTTGTATAGTATACACGTATGATATTGCCCCACGGACAGACTGTTAAACGGTTATTATTATTTTTATGTATGAATGGATAACTCGCGTAGGTATATATATATATATATGTATGTCGTATATGTGCGTTATAAAAGTGTGCGTGCCGATAAACGCGTGGTATAATTCGAATTATGAAATACGTTCCGACGACGACGACGTTTTCGACGGAGATGCAATAAAACACGTTATTCGGAACGCGAAAAATAAATTCACGTCGGTGTTGTATTATAGCCCCGCCGCGCTCGTTCGTGTTCGTAATTTACGCAGCGATCTCGTATGTATTCCGTAAACGCGTTTGCGGGACGGGTTTGCCCGCCGCGGATATTGGCACCCGAAAATTTCGGCATTCGACCGAGAATTATGATATTCGTATACGGCGAAGACGAACGTGAAGCCACCACGTACACGCGTGCCCGGCAAGGGGAAACGTACAACGAAAAAGTCTCGTCGTTTAGGACGGGACCCGATGCGGCGCACACCTACACCGCCCCGTCAGTAATAACAATTATTACGCGTGTACGGTAATTCGAGTACCGAGCGCGTTCAATCAAACGACAAGACAACGTGTAATTACCGCCGACACTTGCATTATATTCAATAATATCGTGTCGTGTGTGCAATGTGCAATGTACACGTACAAACTGTTAGAACACCTGCTGCGCGGGATGCATCGCGCGAGCATATCGCATATAACGATTGCGTACGTGTGCATAGGAAAAGACGAAAAAACCACGTCGGACGGGACGCATAAGAAATTAAAATAATCGCTCGTCGTCGGCCGAATAAAAAATACAAATATAACTGCGCTCGTAAAGAACTGGAAAAAAACAGCGCCTGGAAAAATAAATAACACGCCCACGATGGTTAAAAGGAAGAAAAAACCGAACAAACACCTGGTACATTATTCAAAAATCAACAGTCCCTGTAGTTTTTTCCGTTATATTTTTCAGTCTCGATGATAAAAATCAACGAAAACATTCTCTCGTTTTGTTTTCGACAAGTGTTAATTTATTCTAGGCCCAAAAAATTAATCGCCGTATGTGTATATATGTAAATCGGTTCACCTGCTCACATAAGCGCCTGGGGATCCGCCGTGTCTTGAAAGATTTACGAAAAGTCTGTGTGTCTAAAATATACGTTACGCGTTCGTAAAAAAATTAATTCAAAATAACCGTTGTCTAATTCTCGTGTTATTTTCTTGTTGTTGGTTTTTTTTCGTAATACGTTAGGGTCGTAATATAGAAGCATGTTAATAAAAGGCTGAATACAAGTGGGGTCAATAACGAAATATTCTTAATACCCTTTTCACATTTTTAATGAATATCGTCGGATAGTATATGTAGAAGTGTTTTTTCCATTTTTTATTACGTCATATTTTCACGCAACCCTTTTCATTCTAATTTACATTCGCGTTACACTTCACCGGATTTTCGCCCTATTAAACATTTGTAAAAAAAAAAAAATTACGTAAATATAATATATAAAAATTTGTAATACGAAAAACATTCCGGTGGTCAAGTGTGGTTTCCATATAATATAAATTGCGTATAGTATAAAATATTTTTCACATAGAGCTATTGAAGGACCTTTAGTAGTGATAAATCAAAATAATTGAACGAAAAATCCCTTGTTTGAACGGCAACGTTGCGTTTAATAACCCGAGCGTGTGTATATGGATGTTTCTATTTTTATAGATCAGTCACTTAGCCAATACTATGCAGAAATACGATTCATATCGACTCGAAGAAAATTATTTCGCGTTACGGCTACAACTGAATTGGCGACATAAACGCGCAATCATGAGCGCGTATTAGAAAAACAAAAGATGTATATTACAATTTACGAGCGTATTTCCTGTTTGTAATGTAAAAAAATGCATAGGGTAATAAACACTTTAGTTAATTCAAACACAAACTCCTCCTAAAAAAAAACCCCAAAAAAAATCCAAAGAAAAAAAAATTAAAAGTAAAGAAAAAAGTAGATCCGACCTCTATAAAAACTTTTACCCTACTACGTTAAATGTTTCACCCTTTCGTTCGGGAACAAAGTTTCGAGTATAAATTAACAATAAATAACGATCAACGATCGTAAATGAAAGGTGTCGTCCCGTCTAAAGTTACAAAAAAAAAACCAAAAAATGTCGTTTTAATCATATCAGTATTAAATATAACGACCTGATAATTTTTCCAAACTTATTCCTATAAATAAGAATTTATTATATGATCTGGGTAAGTTTTTCGAAGAAATATTAGCAAAACGTTTGTCGATTAAAAAGATTTCTAACATCTTACGTTTTTAAACGGTTCTTAACCCGGTAATAACCACGTTATTAAAATAACTATTAATGCGGTTTGGCATACGTTCTACAATGTATGCTATACACCACGAATATCGCAATATTTTTACGGGCATACTTTTGTATTTTTTTTTTAAATTTATTTACGAGAATAAAAGGAAAAATAAATTTAACTTTAACGTTTCAATATCTATTTTCGAACCCGTTGAGAACTATGCGCGTATTTTTATCGAACAACAACCGGAAGAAAATGATAAAATCCGTTTCGCAAGCCGTCGTCGGGAACGCAATAATGCGATTGGGCGATTCACAAAAATATCATTATGACCTATAAGCGTGAACCAAAACAAAAAAAAAAATTAAAACGCGTTTGGAAAGTTGGGCGCATCGTGACGAAGACGTCGGACGGCGGGAGATATGGGGACATTACCGAGAGCGGAATAAAGTCCATTTTTCGCAGTTTTAATTACACAACGGCGACGATGATATCGTAACGTGGCAGATTTGAAGAAATAACGAAATAAACTAAAAATATAAAATGTCCCTAAGAATTAAACCCTTCTCGCGCCCGCTTTTTCCCATTAACTTTTCAAATAAGCCACCGGGCTGTCGCTATATTTCATTGACCGCTACTCCCGCACACACCGAGCCCATGTTCGTCGGTGCCCGGCCAAGTATATTCTAATATTATTATTATTATTATTATTATTATTATTATTATACATGGTATACCGCACTCCAGTCGTGTAATGCAATCTCGACGACGACTGTATATATATAAAATATAAAATAATAAACGATTCCGTAACGAGAAAATATTATCGCGGTCGTAATCGTGACAAAACGATTAGATGTACGCCGTGAACGTAGTATATATAAACACACGCGGGCATGCGCATGCGCGCGCGAGAGGGCGAAAATTGCGATTTTTCTGTTCGCCATTTCGAAAACATATTTACGAATATGTCTACGGTTGTAGTGATTCGAGTTCATCGATCGCGTATTTTATTCGCCGCGTCCGTCGCCGTTAATGGTGTACTCTAGTCAAACACGTGGGGGCAAAAAGAGACCCGTGGCGACGCCGCCAATCAACCGTACCGGCCGTAAAAAACGTGCGCGCGTACACGCGACGTACGTTAAGCCGTCAATGATGTCGTCATCACACCGGCTGCCGCATGGTCGAGGGATAAAATTATTACACACGTCCCAGGAACGACTCTTTGATACCACGAAAAAAAAAACATTTTTTGTAAAACTGGGTCAAAGTCGGTGCCGGCTCCGCCACCGTATTTGTAACACGGCGCGGTTCGCTTCCTTGCGAGCTACTCCACCGCCGTCGTACCATTTGGTAAGCGGAAATTCGATTAGAACCGACGAAATATTATTTATAAAGAACAAAATTACGATCGCGGTATATCGCGCACGTGTTGAACAATATGAAACGTGCGTTCATATTTTTATTAAACGTCTTCGGCACCTGTTTTGTACGCACACATATACACACAGTTGCGTGTATATATATATATATATATATACGAGCTCAGGTTATATCTACTTGTGAGAATGGTGGATGTGCACGAAATACCTACTAACCTACCTACGTATGGTACGCGCGACACGTACGTCGATTTTATTTTTTTTTATACATATTCGGACGCGCGCGCTCGTGGCTTCTCACTTAGGCGACGACAGACGCGAATAATTTATTTATCTCGGAACGACGAGCTCACCTTAGCCGTGTGGGTGCGCAGACTGGACTCGGTGGCGAAACCCTTGCCGCAGATGGTGCAGTGGAACGGCCGGTTTTTGGCCCGTTCTACTTGGGCGTCATGATTCCGGAGATGTTGCTGCAGATTCGACAGCTGTATGAAAGCTCGTCCGCATTCAGCCAAGTGGCATCTGTACGGCCGTTCTCCTGTTGGCAAACATACGAAAACGACGATTCAATACGATACCATAATATGGGTTCCGGGACAACTGCCGTAACAATAATAATAAAACGTAATCGCGTTGGAAGAAAACAAAAATCGAGGAAAAAAGAAGCAAGAAAAAAAAATGCCATCGTAACCGGTTATTACGCTCGCGGTCGTTTCATATGCAAATAAACTCGGTCGCAATATGTACGTATATAAAATGTACGGTGTACGTACGACCTACGACCGTGTGTATGTGTGTGTGTGTGTGTGTGTGTGTATACCGTTTTGTACACCGGTGCAACGGATGAATGTGGTCCTTTGCGGAAGGAAGACCCCCGCTATTGTTTTAACACGTTCGCGCACGATAACGTTCGAATTGTTTTTTTTCGTTATTATTTTTTACTCGTCGTTACATTACGCGTATATATATATTTTTTTTTTCGTATTTAGCTCTTATCCCGCCGCGTGAGGTGAGTATACACCGCCGCCGCCACCACCTTGAGAACCGACCACGACGTATATATACAATTAGAAATTCTTTTGTTGCATTTTTACCGACACGTTATGGTAATTTTGTCCGGATATGTGGGTTTTTTGCGTCAACAAATATTATAATTCCCCTTTCGTCTTAACCCCCTTTTGGCCGCGACAGCGCCTGCAACGCGATCCCCGCGCCGACGCTTTTGTTTTAACGCCAGCGTTTCGTTTGATTCACGATTTATTTTATTTTTTCACTTCGCTTTTAAGCGCGTCTTCCGTGAGAGTTTTCGTAAAAAATACACAAACGAACGTGCCCGTGTGTGCATACGCTCGCGTGTTGTACACGTACACAAAGGCCGCACCGTTAAGGCGCGCTACGCGCTGGCGCTACAACATTTAAAACGAACTCTACTCATCTGCCACCGGTATTGTTTCGTCCTACAATAATAATTTTGCTCGTCACATATATAACGTAAAATATACGCGCTTGTGAACGGGGAGCAATGGTATACACGTTTTTTATTTATCGCATTTTGTTTACGCTGTGGACCGTTTTTGAGTTTTTTTTGTTGTTCTGTTAAACGCTGAACGCGCGGCCGATCGTATATAACACGATATATAACCACGTTAAAATGACGTATACGGCTGCCAAAACAGCCGTGATTGAGGGCAGTGTAATAAAAACCGTACGGTGGATCGGGTAGATTTTTCCCTGAATGATTTTCGGAAAAACGGGCGCGAAAAATATACGTATAACACGCATCTATATAACGTGTCACGAGATTTATGTACCGAAACGGGTGGACACATAAATCGCATCGTTCATATTTTTCGCCGGGGTGTTATTTTTTGTCCAATTCCCGTCGGTTTTTTGTGTGTTTTCATTATTATAATATTATTTACAGTCCCGGGCGCCGCGTTGTTTCGCTGGTCAAAAAAACAATTCAGCTCCGCTAGAATGATTTAAAACATTGGGGTTCACAAAAATATGGAATAAAATAATATATATATATATATTGTACACGTGCGACATCGAAATTCATATACGTCATCCTGTCGATTGCCCGCACGCACAATAACGGCTAATGACAATGGTATTTTTTGTTTATTGTCCGGTCCTGTCTACACACACACACGCACACACACACGCGTACACATTATATGCGTACAAAATTTAAAATTACGTTTTACACGAAATGGGCCCGGTAGGTATTAATATTGTCTGTGTGTGTCCGTGTCCGTGTGTGTTTAATCGGACGAATAATAATAATAATATTATTAATAAATGTAATAACGTGACAAAAACGGTTTTATATAGGCGGCAGGTATGTGACAATACTACATAATAAATATTATACGGCGGAGGTGGCTCTTGACGTATTTATTTTGTTTTTCCAATAAAGAAAAAAGTTTTCCGACGAGGAAAAAACTCCGGTAATTGTTTTACAGGAAACAACTACAATATAAATAATTGAATTTAGTCCTTTTTCAACCCTTTGACGGGACTAAAACAAAGTGAAAAAAGTAGCCGTTTTTATTATTGTGGGCGGTCGCGTGATAGTCTTTTGGTTAACCTTTTTTTTTAACGTGTGTGGTTTAAAACCTTTTAAAAAGCGGGTTACACGGTGCCGTGAAATCTCGGAGGTCGTCAATCGGAATATCGATGTAAAATATATTACGGTACGGAAATGACCCTAATTATTCAAACGTAATATATCCACTACCGTTTAAGTATGGGTTTTATTGCTGAACATTACTTTCTTTCACTTAACCGTGCCCACGAAGAAACAGTAATAAAAATCACATATTATGTATATAAATTAAGGCAAATTGTCCACATTACACAATGAGTATTCAAAGCCGAACATTGGCAGAATACATTTGATGTGTAAACGGTATGAACGAATTGATTCGCGACGGTTTGAGCGATAGCACGGCGAACATAAATAAATTTCTGCTTTTGATTCGGACTCGATTTATTAAAAGTAAATTGTTCGTGAACATTCGTCGTCACACATCGTTGTTATTTGACACGTGCTATGTCGTTTCGGTGTTTTAATTTTTTAATTAATTCGCCTTGAAAAAGCGTCCCGTTGTTTCAATCGTGTTATTTACGTGTAACGGGACCACGCGTTAAATCTATAGGTATGTATAAGAATAGGATAGACTTAGGTTAGTCTTCTCGGAGCACATCATGTAATTGGTGAGACTTCCCTGTTGTAGTACACTTTGTTTCGTTTAAACGATGTCATCCATCAACGGCTTGTTTATTTTGTTTTTTAAAATATTCGAAAATAATTACAACCGCAGCGGTTATTTATGACAAGTTTGATTTCGATAAACTTGAAAAGAGTACGATTGCTACTGAACGGTATGTGTCGCTACATTGGTAGACTCGATCGGACCACAAACGGCGATTGGCATTCCGTTCACGTTTGTTCCGCAGCAGATTGGTGGTCACGAATGTTATGCGCGCGAAAACTGTACACCGCGAATAATAAATAACGAATCAAAGCGATGGCGATTCGTTCAATATTTGGGAAATTGTTGAGCGCATTGGCCAGAACCACTGATAAGAATATCGTCGTTCATATTCCCGACCTTTCGACTACATTCTATTGCAACGTAACGTTCGCGCGGTGATCACCTTGAGAGTCACACGAACCGTAAGTAATTCACTAACTTGATATCCTGTGATGTACTATTATAACGCGTCGGTTATCGATATATTATCAACAATAATGACTGATGTTCGCGTAATGTATTTACGCACTCAACGGCGTGGCCGCACTCGTATACACAATAAAATATAAATTGGACGGTCTATAAAAGAGGAAAATCTGTTAAGATAAGCGGTGTACGTTTGTGAGCGGGTTGGGTGGATTATTATTTTTTTCCGCCGATATGCGTGCGTGCCAATGTCCAATAAATGTCGTTCGTGCCCATAAACGGCTTGTTTTCCGTTAACATTCTCTCGGCGCGCTGCAGTGCGTTTTGTGTATACCTATACGTACGCAACCGCAGTGCGCGTAAACTCGTACGCGAATACGTATATACACGGACGAGCGCGCGCGCGCATAACGAATCGAAAGATTGGAAAAATAAAAAGAGGAAAGAAAAAAGTATCGGGTAGGCAAAGAAGAAATCTTGTCGATATGTACAAAAAAAAACCAGGAGAAAAATAAGTAAATATAAAAAGTAGATTTAATCCGTTCAGAACGTGACCGATAATTTATTGCTTCGAAGTATTCGACTGAATCTACATACTTAATGAACTTTGTCCACTTTTTCATTAACCAACGTGTTGTATTGCGAAATTCTGCTATAAATCATCGTATTCTCAGCGAGCATTTAGACTTAAAGTGACCCTGTTTGGAGACACTTTCTACACACATATACACATATACAGCTACACACACACACACACACACACACACACACACACACACACACACACACACACACACACACACACACACACACACACTCGCGTGCACATACGACATGCGTCGAACTTGGAATAGTGCCCGACCGCACTCTTCAATATAAATAAATAAATATGTATATATATATATATATTTTACATTACACTTATATATTATATGTCTAGTGATAAAATATGAGAACCCAACAGTTTAGATGCAATGCAAACGCATATGCTCATATTATGTACACGTACGTATTATTGTAACGCATCGTCTCTTGATAGTATCTATATAAAATACTCGATGACGCTTGCGGTGGATATTTATGGAATAAACGGTTTTGGAAAAAAATATTTATTATTACGCGCACGTGTGCGTGTGTGTGTGTGTGTGTGTGTGTGTGTGTGTGTGTACTAAATATTATAGGCTTATAAACACAGTCGATAAACGTTATACGTTGTCGAGTGTCTGTGTAATATTTTTTATCGTCTTTGAATTTATGTATTCATAAACAAATACTATATATATATATATATATATATAAATAAGAAAAAAATGAAACGATACGTTTGAACCGATCGATCGTAGAGGCAACTTAAGTAGCGTAATTTTTAACAACGGTTTTCTCACCTCTCAAAATACGTGACCGGAATCCGATTACAAAGTACTTGTCGTTTGCTCGAAGAAATATTGTTATTATTATAAGGAAAAAAGGCTCAGTTTTTCCAGACACTTAATAATATTGTATCATTTCTGCTTCGTTTATATGCTAATGACTGTGCAGTTGATGACAACGGTGGGCGTGGACAAGGGCTACAAAATTAACTGTGTTAGACAAGAACCGAAAGAAAAAAGGAAAGAAATCTCAAACACTCACCGCCGCCTTATTACCCCATGACCCTTTTACGGAAATTAAGTGCGTACGTTTCGCGTGCATTTTAACTTATATCTTTTTTTTAACCCTTTCCCGCAGCAGGTAGAGTCCACTAATGTTTTGGAGTTTCCTGAATTAAATTGGCCTTACCAAAAAAAAGAATGTATATATAAATACCTTTCTATTTTCTCGTGCCTATTCTTCGTTTGACTTTATACGTTATATAGGTACTAATGATCCTTATTTTGGAGAGATAAAGAACGAATAAATAAAAAAGTCGAAAATATAAAACCGAAAATTGCGATTTCACGGTACAATAATTATCGTTAATGTATATATGGTTATAGTGTATAAAGTACGCATAATAGACTGCCACGGCCGCCACGTGTCCGTTGTTCAGTGATCGTGACGTGTGAGGAATAGACAAACACGTTTGGCCAATAGTGAAATTGCTAACCACGACTAGACCAAACCCATTTTGGCGCGGCCATCAATGCGGTAATTTAACCCCCGCCTCTGCCTCTTTCTCCACTACCACCACCACTGCCCCCAATGCCGCCAACGCATTCGACGATGACGACCATCAAAAAGGGTGTCCGCCGTCGTTTTTATTCCACTTCCCTAACTACTGCCCCTACATATTATAATATACTTCATCTGAAAATCGTCTGTTAGGGTCCAGACACAGGCGGAGAGAGATTGAGTGAGTGAGTGAAAAAGAGAGAAAGTGAGAGAGAGAGAGAGAGAGAGAGAGAGAGAGAGAGAGAGAGAGAGAGAGAGAGAGAGAGAGAGAGAGAGAGAGAGAGAGAGAAAGAAACAGAAAATGAAAACTATGAACACACATGGAAATCGATAATTCCAGTTTGTTTGCATTTTAAACGAAACGCGAAACATAGTTCAATTTACTATACACCCACGTATATTACTTGTTATATAAAATTACAAAATATACAACGGACTGTATAGAATTATTCGCGGACGGTGGAAACCGAGATATTTTGTGTGGACAAAATAAAAATGTTGAAAATATAACGATACGTAGCATGTAGTCGTGTAAAATCACTCGCAAGTACATTTATACGTGGTGTATACGGGTGAACGCGTTGTTTTATTAATGTGAAAAACAACAAAATGTTGTAATCGTTTAAAATAAAAACAAGTCACGTCAGTAGCGTTTAAGATAAATCATTATGTACGACCCCGGGGCGTATAATTATTCGTTTTCAGTCCATACATTTTTATCGGAAAATCTCTCGTTTTTGAATATCGTTTAAAGTGGTGCCGCGCATTGTAGTGTATCATATATATTATATAGTACACTTGCAACGGGCAATCTAATGATTTTCTTTTTATTGCGTACGATTCCACAGGACGCTTCGCCAACTAAATAATAGCGTTCAATTTGATCCTCCGCGATTGTTATTGCGTCTTAAATTACGAATCGGTGCCGATGACCAACATTTAACAAATATTATTTAGATAAGTGTGTCGCGGAAGAAAATGTGTTGGAAACATAGCCGCGAGGAGAAAAGTTTTTCGGATGGGAACGTTTTAAATTATTATATACGAATATATGCACTTAAAGCGCCATTAGGTTGGTTGGCCAATGAATTTATATCGTCGGAACGTTGACGAATAATTATTACGTGGTCAGCCGCAGCGAAACGTGACGTTGTCTTCAATATAATCATCAACTCGATACGGTGCACAAAGCATATTATATTCACGTGCTCGTCTAATGAACTTGTAAACACCCAAAATCGTTGGGCACCCTCACCCTTAACCAAAAAAAAAAAAACAAAAACGTCAAGCGTTTGTTTTTTTTGAAATACTTAATTCCACATAACGTTCGAACACACCGTATAGATTTTACGTAGAAAAATCGTAATTTTTGTACGTCAAATAACGTCGGCGGCATACGCGAGTCTTCAAAACGAACTACTGTATACATAGGTATATATCATATAACGTATTAAGTCTACGATATATAACCGATTTACCGCGCCAATCAGCCGTTGATTATGGTATCGTGGGGTAGTGGTTAGGGCGAGGAGGAAGACGTGTCCGGCGGACGTCTTTATTTTTCGATCGAGCGCGCGTGCCGTTCCAACATTTTCTTTCACCATTCATTCTACCGTCGCTTCTATATATATTGTATGCGTTGTACAGTACCATCGTCCTTCCGGCGAATAAATTACGTAGTATTATCGCGAATAACGAAATCGTCTGGAGTACACACACACACACACACACACACACACACACACATACACAAACACACGAAACGTCATCGTCGATGTCGCCGCCGCTGTTGTTCGTGACCGTCCACCATAAATGTCTTACAGTTGGCTTGTGCGTATGCACGCTCATGTGTGTGTGTGTGTATCTAAGTCGTAACTCGCAGATAATAACGTCCGCACGTAATACGCGTAGTAGTATATTATTTTTATTATTAGACAGTGTTTATACCTTTTACACGGTTCAATCGCTTTGACAGTTTACATCGCTCTACTCCCTCGTCCGAATCACTCGGCATACACTAACCTCTCGCGTGACACACCCCTTCTTGAACACATAAACACACGTACATACGTATGCACTACGTGTCTTAGTTTGGTAAACGTTTCGTTGTTTTGGTCTCCATTACTGTATCTGCGTAATATTTCGTCGATAATCCAAATACAAAGGATGTGAGAAAAATTCAACAATCCGTTATCGTGCGTCGTGTTGCCGCAACTTCGATAGCCGCGTATTTCATGGATAATTATTAATGTTTTATCGACGAATTATTATTATTTTTTCGGGTTACATTTTTCACCGGAGATTGATGCACACGCGGAAATTGGTTTCGGTAACTTGATTTGTCCACCGGAGCCCGGCCAAAATCCCATTTACCAACCACCGCTATCACCAATATATATATATACGCAAACGCGCGCGTGTGTAATGATATAATGTACCACGATGAATTCAAACAATTTTTCGTGTAAACGAAATGTATATTTTTTTCCACTCGATACGCAATTTTATTTTATTATATACCGTCGAAATAACCGGCGACGCAGAGACATTTTAAAGCTCGCAATTGCGGCGTAGAGGGGGAAATGAATAATTTAAAATTTTGCGTGGACAAAATGGGTTTTTCGAAAACGTATATTGTACATTATACATATATAGCTACGATGTTATTATACTATATTCGGTAAATAATCATATTATTAAAATTATTACGTCAGTGCCGGCTGTAGTTTTTCAATTAAATTACGACACAAAATTGAATATTTCCAGTTCACTGTTGTAGCGTGTGTTCGAACTTTTTTTTATGGTTTTATCTCAATTTCGACCCTTTTATCGTAAAAACCGTTTTATTTTTCGACAATTACGAGGAAACTGGCATTATTTTATTAATATTATTAACATAGTTATTTAATAACGACCAAATATTTTAAAGAATGTTTACGAAAAATGTAATAAATATAAAATAATATAAGGCCCGTGAATATGTATATTGTTGTTCAGATAATGGACTCCCGAGTATCAAAAATTCGGAGTAAGTTTAATTGATTGATATGCGAATTTTACATACTACACCTAAGTGTCGTACATTACGACTTATATATATATATATAGATATATTCAATCACGATATAAGTGCCTCAGTTCGCTGCAAACTTTCTGGCCATACAATTAGTCGATTACGAGAAACGTTCGTGATTTACGAAGACAGAGTTATACTCCAATTGAATGTAAACACAAAAATGTGCTTCACTCATAATACCAGAGAAAAAACCTGACTGAAATCCGCATATTGTTTAGTAGATATCAGACGATTCAGTATTGCACACGCGTGTCTACTATCACGTTTTTTCTAGGATTATTTCTTATGGAAATTGATTACACCCCCGTGTCTGCACAACATACACGACGCTGGACATCAGCCATATTTGATTTCGCACACGCCCACATGTGTGTGCCAAACTCCACCCAAATGGGGTGAGATTATTACTCGTGTATGGCGTGAGTGCCAGTTTTTAAGACAGCTGCTTTTATTAAAAATCGAACGGACAATATAATAATAATAATAATATATTGCAAACGAGGCGCACGCGTGCGTATAGAATGCAACGGTTGTGTGTGTGTGTATGTGTGCTTGCGCGCATGCGCGTGCACGCGTTTGTGACAAAGGACAACGTATTTGTTGGGCTACTAATTGAAAATCGGAGTCCGATGTCGCGACCGATTAATACGAGAGACGATAGTGCAAGTAGACGTGTAATAGGTCCATAATATAGACGAACATTTCGACGAAATCGATATTCGGAACTTCATGAAATTTCGAAATAAAAATATTCCCGAAGAAATGGAAATAAAAATATTTGATATATATATGTCTATGTGTGCAATGCCAATATACATATTTACTTTTTAATAAACGTCAGGATTATATGGAGGGAAAAAGCGGTGCTGGGCTACTTGTTGAAGATATTGAATTTATCGAGAAATAATTGGAAACTTTTTCCTTATTTTAATATTATTATTTTTTTACGCGACGGTGCTGGGAGCGCTCGCGAAACGTCCTTTTTTGCCAATATCTGTTAAAAGTAAATAACAATAAAACGACCAATGAGTTGACAAGGGGTTCGTGCGCACCGCCGCAGTGCTTGTTGCTCTCTATAGGGAAAAATCAAGAAGGATTTTTTTTCGGTTTTGCCGTTCTTTTTATATTCATAAAAAAAGGCGGTGAAGGGGACACTTTTCTCGTAGAATATTGAAGGGAAGAAAATTAACGGGAATGAATGGTTGTTAATGATGGACCATTTTTCGAAACGTGATTTATTCGGGAAATGCAAAAAAATGATTATATATTTGTCCGCGTTCGTTTCATCCAATTTATATTTTTTTTGTCTGCAAACATGTTATGCAGGCAGTCGCTCATTTATATATATATATTTTTAAATGTTTTTTGATGAGAGAAATTTGTAATATATTTACATTTAAAAGTTGCATTCGGTATTTATATATTTCGCTCGAATTTTGCCATTATACGGGGACCGCAACGACCGTTATATTCGACATAAATTAAATTGTCCTCATTCCGATACGTTTCGTATAAAAGTAACGGCATTTTTGAAAATATTTCGTGGAAATAGAATGGCTGATTAGATATAATATGATATATTGTTTTACTAATGTATTGTTGTAAAGTGTGGTTCACAGACGTGGTGTTTGAATTCGATTTTATTAATTTCGGCGAAACGTTGATAGTCGATCGGGAAAAACACAAACATTTTATAAACGCATTGGCGGAAGTCGAAAAACGCTTAGAAATTCACAAAAGAACGCGAAATTTTAATAGCTCGTCATTGTCGCGGATGACGGGCGGTTAAGGAGAAATACTTCTCGTCCGATTTCGCAGATAAATAAAACGTTGCATTGCCATAATCGCGTCAGTTAGTTCATTGACACAGCTCGCGACTGTTCGAGGCTAATCGCTAATCAGCCTTTATCTCGTTCAATTAAATTAAGACTGCACACTCGTGTACACAACTAATACCGCGTTATATAACATAATATTATATTGTGTGCACGCGTACTGCGTCGATATACTGCACATCTGTAAGCGATCAATTATGTGTACATCGTCGTTGCCGTTGTATTAGAATAATTTTAATTATTTTTTAAACGCGCGCGTCAAGCGCACACAAAACTATATATTTGAATATATCCAACAATCGAAATATATTTTATCGCCGCGGCGGATTGTTTGTAACGTGGTACGATATTGTACTACTAAAAGTTGTTCGCAAAAAGAGTTGAAATAATAAACAAAAAAAAATAAAATAACCGAAAAGACAAAGACGAACGATGGTAATTCGATTTGTAAAAACGTCGGTACGACTATTTCGCAAAACTTATCGGCCGAAATGTATAATTAAAACTCCGTCACCGTTTCGGCTTTTAGGAAAATATATATATATTCTTTTTTTTCGTCGATCCCGAAATGGAACGCAACAGTACCATTTTTACAGTGGATTCGCGCGACGGTTGTGTGGCGGGTGTTTCAGGGGGTGGCGAAAGCTTTTCACGAAGTTTGAATAGATAATAATAAGTGCGCGCGCGAGCTCGGTAAAATGTCTCCGAACAGAATAAATCGGTGACGACCGACGGTACGGGGGCGTCGTGAAAATTGGTTGGATATGATTGGAAAATTCGCGTGCCGAGGATTAAGCAAGACACAGCCGTAACTTTCCTTTAGCTCTCGTATTGTGTTCCACTACCTCCTCGTTATTAACACAGTCAAAAGAGCAACGGGGAGCAGGGATTCTCACAGCCCGTATTGTCCCCATATATTTTCCGTCTCGGAAAAAATTCACTCCCAATAATTATCGACCAAAAAACGGGATATATAATGATTGGTTATCTCGTGCCCCAAAAAAACTATTACACATTCAACGATTTCGATCAAAAAACTTCTGGCCGCGTCTCCAAGATAAAAGGGTCGTACATGTATATATATAGCTTAACTTACGTGGGAAGAAGCGTGTGACGACATACCTGTGTGCAGTCTGGTGTGTTGTTGTACGTGGCTGAGCTGTTTGAACCGGCGCTCGCAATAGGAACACTTGTACGGCTTTTCGCCGGTGTGCACGCGTATGTGCTGGACCAGCTGGTGATTGGAGCTGAAGGACTTGAGACACTGCTGGCACTGATGTGGTTTGCTCACTTCTAGGCCGCTGCCACTCAGTGAACTGCCACCGATGCTGCCGGGTCTTCCGAAGTCGCGGGCTTGCATCTGCATAGCGGCCGACTTTTGCATGAATATCTGCGGCACAAACGACACGTCGTGAATACGCGGTGGCCGTGGCGGTGACGAAGAGACGGCTGTAACGCGCGGAACGGTCCATCGTGCGGAGGACGGCCGTAATATTTGGAACGAACAGTACGCGCACGGGTGCGCGCGTATTTGCCGCGGCGGTACACCGCGAGTGAAGGTGACTGTAACGCGACTGATACGCGGTCGCGGGACGCGGCGACGAAGCCGGTTTGGGACCGGTACGTGCAACTGAAAAAGGGTTACGACGAAAATGCCGGGCGTCGTCGAAAGGATTGACGGGATAATAGACGGAAATTAAAACGACAGTCGAAAGGGGTTGGCACACCTGACGTTTAACAACCATATGTACTGTACGGAAGAAAGATCATACGTGGTGAAACGAGGGATTAATTAAAAAAAAAATTAAAGTAAAAAAATTATAAAACCCGATGTATATATATACGAGTTTAAATTACCGGGTTACAAACTTTTTTTCAACACTACATTACTAATTGAAATGGTCTTTTTTCTTTTTCGTACCCGTCAGTGCATGGTTAATTAAATTGAAGCAATTAAAAAATTATCCTACGTCGCCGCCTACACGCGCCACTAGTGTGTCTATATGTGTGTGGTTGTCATCATCGTCACCCGATGCCGTTACGTAATTACATTACGGTACACGAACGCGAGTACATTATACGCATGCGGCATGCGGTACGGTAAATATTACACGTGCACGTGGACACGGGACATCATCATCACAACTAGTAGTGGCTTGGGTGCACACGTAATATCGACGCACGAAATCGGTCGAAACAAAACGAATAAACGAAAAAGGAACGCGACGCGCCAAAAACAATAAACCACTTAACAATGATTACATTTTCTCGGGTAACGGCGGCCGTAATTTTTTTCTTTTTCATTTTTCTTTTACCGACGGGACACGGTTAGGAACAAAGGGGTAAATCCATTACGGACACTTAACGGTGCCGATGTGATTTTTATGGATTTCGACGATGATTAAAAACGATATTTTATTCTTTGCCGCCGCCGCCACCGCTACTGTGTTTGACTGATTTACAGATATTTGCACGACGACAACGACGACTGTCGGTGGGCTGTAAACGAAGAAATAAAGAAAAACGATAGAACGAATTAAATTAAACCGGCGAAGGAAAAAAAATGAAGCATATTGTTATTAATTATGATTTACGCGATGTTCGACGACGTCTTCCGCGAAACACAAACACAACCCGGGCGACTACTAACGATCACTTGTACAACACCGTAACCGACATAAGGTCAACCGTATAAGATAATGTTTACGACGGTATTCGAGACACACCAGGTGATGGGTCGTAACGGGGTAAAAAAAAATTAAACAAACAACCCTTTCGGAAACCCGTCAAAACACGACTAATGAACACTAATGAACAACGCGGACAGACACTATCCATCAACTCGTTCGGTGATGCGTATCGCTGTACACATAATTATAATTATTTTTAAGAAATAAAAAATTAGGTTTAAATTTTCCGATTGATTAATATCGATTACGCTATATTATTATTGTAACTACTACTACTACTACTACTACTACTACTACTACTATTACTACAATTACAATTACTTCTACGACTTTTATACTATGTTACTACAAACAAACCAACAGGCATAACGTATATTATATGTAGAAGGTTAGTCGTGACTTTCATAATCTTGTTCTTCCTTCCTTATCATAATCATTGTCATTATCATCGTTGTTGCACGAATCCATTCGGGCCAATGCCCTGTGTGATGATGAATCTTATCTTAGTTAGGTCGGCCAGTATTGAAACGTATCACCGCGGTATAAGTGATTACAACGAAAAAACCATTTCGTTTTAATCTTGTTTTATATTTTATTTGTGTAAAAGATAATAAATTGTAATAAATAAATAATAATAACAATAATTATACTACGTCAAAATAACTCGTTGTGGGGTCATATGTTTGAGTTCAGAGGGGGAACGATGGTGAGTAGGAATGGCGGGATTCGGGTTCACGACCGGTCTGTCGTATTTATTATTAGATCTCGTCTAAAAATAGCGAACAAGGACATGGAAAGAATCCGTTTGAGTTTTGTTTTTCAAATCGCGAAAAACATCCCCGCGTGCGAGTTTCATTTGTCTTTTTATTATGTTAAGAACATAGTTTATATATAGTCGTACTAATTGATTTTCCACTGTGAAGATGGCAATATGACGTTCATAATAATTATATAAAAAATGTAAGTTTTCGTCGTATGAACATATATATACACACACACATAAATGCGAGCAACAGGACGTACGACGTCGCTGACCACATGACGCGCGCTGGCAACTGTTATACGCGCAAGATGTGTGAAGAAGGGAAATCGATTAAAAATAAATATAATAAATACGTATTACGTCAAAATTAAGAAAAAACGGGTTTTTTCGGAAAATAAACAAGTCCAACGACGTTGACAAAGTGATTGACCTAGTTAAGTGTGTTGCGCGCGCGTTTAGATGTAGCTCGTCATAATTGTTACTCACTTTGGCGTGAAAATCTGGAAAATTGAATTTCATGATAAGTCTGACGGGCCATCAAGACATTTTTTTTATTTTGATATCAATTTGAACGACGCCGTTACGATACAATACATATCACGAGCACACACACACACACACACACACATGTGTGTATGTGTTAATATATTGCGATTTACTGTACAAACAATATTACAGCGAATTGGACGCGATAACGCCGACGCCGCCACCGCCCGCGGTTGTTGGACGAACGGAGTCGCAAACGGTACTGTACGGTGCCGCCGCCGCCGGTATTTGCCTAGCCCAACGTTGACTTAGGTCGGGAACTTTACGCGCGCGTGTGTGCAAATAGTATTTATGTGTATCTCTGTGTGTGTGTGAGATTGTGTGTGTGTTTACATATGTTTTCGAGTGTTGTTGATGTTCTCTGTGCTCTTTCTTTATCGCGTCATATACGTCACCAGACGTTTAACGACCTCACGCCAAACGATACGATATAAACCCGCGAAAACGGTTTGAAAGAATTTAACACAATATATTACGCGGACGGTTCATCGTTGTGTTGTCGCTCGTTTGTTTATTACGACGAAGTTTCCTATGTGTGTGTGTGTGTGTGTGTGTGTGTGTGTGTGTGTTTTTTTTTATTTCATCCACACGGTCGAAAAAATCGAATAAAAATAACGCGTTCGTGCCCTAAACATCGGACACCGTAATATTATAGCAAAACGCGGAAAATTCATTTTCCATTGGCGATTTTATTGTTGCCTCACCACCGTCGCCGCTGTGAGTCGGTTTTATGTACCGCGATGTTTTCTGCACCCGCCATTCGCGATAACGTTAATAATAACGATGAGCACGCATTTTTTCGCTCTTTTCGTAGACGCGGGGAAGCCGTCCACTCCGATGTGGGGGATGGAGGGGCGACCGAAATATTTCCCGTTGTAACCGTTTACGAGGAGCGCGCGAGATTTTCTCGGCCGAAAAATAAACGCAAGTTTCGAGGCCGTGTTTTTTATTTATGATCAAACGTGTACGTTCGCGTTTCTCGCGTGCCGCGTTCGAATTTATTTCTTTCGGAAGCCCCGACGACGTTTTTCGTTTTGTTTCACCACTCGCGTATCGCTACTACCATTATTATCGTCATTATTGTTATTATTATTATGTAGGTAGGTAGGTGTACGCGTATTTGCGTACGAAATTGCCGGGTCCGAGCTACCGCTGCCGCCATTGTACAGGGGCCCCCATTAGTATCGCTAGGTGTTGTTGCCTCGGTCCGGCGACTCTGGAGCATTGTGTTCCGCCGAGTCGTTTTGTTTTTAATTTTTTTTTTTATTATTAATTATTTTCGAACGTCTTATTTACCTCCCCCCGTT
>JAIPRN010002765.1:0-26973 GCA_025469175.1 Geopemphigus sp. TES_GeoC_2020 | reverse complement strand
TCACGATAACGGATAAAAAGAAAAAACCACGCCGTCGGTAAGATCGATTTCTCCTCGTCGTTTTCGGCAATTCTTCTACAAATCGCGTTTCCGTTGTCGTTTGTACACGTCGACCCGACGACGAGTAGTTCCTCTTACGTTATATATATATATAAATATAAATCCGTTCGCGATGGGCCACCGATGGTGTTGTCCGCCGTTGTCCCTGTTGCGCCGCCGCCGTTTCGACCCCTCGGGGAACGATCGTTTATATATATATCGCCCTTTTATTTCCAACCGTTGTTGCGCAAAACGTACTATTATTTTATTATTACGATTATTATTTATGCGCGCGTGTTTATTCATTTTTAATATTGTGATAAGACTATTATTATTTTTTTTTTCTTTTTCCGTTCGTTGATTGGACGGAACTTACTTTTTTTTTTCGTACGAGTCTTATTTATTATTAACTAAACCTATACGTGTATATATATATATATATATATTTTATAAAAACGGTACTTAATAATAACGCGCGAGTCGATTCATACATTTTTTTTTGTAAATAATACGCTGTTTCGTAAACTATATATATATATATACAACGATACATAGACTTAACTTTTAAGATAGGGTAAAATTGTATGCATCACGTGCCAATCATCCTATTAATATATATGTATTTATATATACATGTAAACTCTATATAAGTGTTTTTGTACATAATATTGAGATTTGGAAAAGCAAAAAAAATCAATAAAACTCATTGTTGACATAAGTACACCGTAAACATATATAACTATACCACGCGCGTGCGCATATTTATATTTACGTACGTATTTCGCGCACGTAATAATTGCTCGAGTCCCGTCTTCCGACCACTCGCGAAACTTGTGTATACACACACACACACACACACATGTGCTGGCCCACGAATTGCGTCCGTATCCGGTCGCGTACATTCGCCCGCAGAGTTGTACCACTGTTCGCGTCCGTGGATAAACCGAAAAACGAAAAGGAGAAACTTCTTCCCCCCGGGACGGCGGCGAGTGTACGATAAATATATAGCCGGGTTTATTACGATTGTAACGGCGTGTGTGTGCGCGGCGGGCTTTGTTTCCGCGCGTATAAATAGTTCGTTCTTTTCGTCGCGCGATCGTGCTGCGCGCGGGGAGGCGTTTTCGCGGCCGTCGATGTGCGTTAAGGAGGGAATTTGGGTGGGGAGAGGGTTCGCGACCGTTCAATATGGCCGCGATCACGGGGGACCAATTACAGAGGGCCGCCCATTCTTCCTGCCCGCGCGTCAATACGCGGTGGCGGCGGCGACGGCGACTTCACCGCCGCCGTTCTTCTACGCGAACTTGCTCGGAAAATCCGACCGTCGTATACAACGCCAACAGCAATAACGCGTCGAAATTCTCGCCTCGGTCCTCCCTCCCCCCTCCGCTATCCAACGAAATAACTTACAAACGTGTCCCGTCGACGGAATGGTGTATCCCATTTCCCGTTCTTCACGCGATTCGAAACGAATAAACCGAATCCAGTGGAACCGCGAAGTTAGCCGAGCGCAATAATGACGAACGGTTTCTAAAAAACGCCGTTCTATTTTGGGGCGGGAACGTTTTTATTTATCGATATAACCTAATCGCCATCATCACGTACGTTTTTATATAATACACCGCGCCGACCGTTTGCCACGTTTATCGTTTCGCGTCATTATCCGTCGACGACATTTGCGAACGGTTTCCGGGCGCGATCGGAATTGGATGCGCGTCCGGCAATACGACCATCGATACACGCGGGGCCGTTCGTGTTTGCGTGATAAGGGCGAACCCGTTCGTTCGTGTGCGCGATTGATAAGCGAAACGTAATTGCGTCATAACGAAATAATTATCGTTCGATTACGGAAACGTGGCACTCGCCCGTTCGGTTTGCAAAATGATTGCAACAAAAAATCCGGATCGACAATATCGTCGTCTCTCGTGCGAGTATATATTAATACCTCGTATTAGTACGAAAAGAGACCCGTGCCGGCGGTGTTTGTGTTTAACGTCCTCGGTTATGATCCGTAATTAATCGACGTAGAGAAGGAAACACGACGGCAAACACGTCCGGGGGGGCGCGCGTTTTATCGGAACTGTTCGTTCGAGTGACGCTCGATTTGTTCACGAATAATTATCGACGGAACGCGTTCACGATTTTCAATACGGACAGGGCAGATTACGTCGCGAAAAGTTCACGTCCAACACGACGCGAACGTCCGATATTCGTCTCCGAAAATCGCTCGCTCAGCTACGTAGACCGTTGTTGGACGTCCGGCGCCCCGGAGGTTTGTATTTGCGTATTTATTCGAACTGGCGTACGTCCGTACGTTCCGTCAAGGGCGTACACGCAAGAGATAGGAGGGGGTAGGGGTTCAATATTACGTTTCGTCATTCGGTCTATTCTGTGGTATGTCTCTTGCTCCGCGATACTTGTAAATCGACGTTATTTTCACGAAAATGTAAAAAGGCCGGCGACTACTTGAACATTCACTTACTTTACCACGGACGGTGGAACTCGAGTGATGTAAGTAAGCAAACCGACATTGCCTTCGATATACGTTTAGATAAATTCAAATCGCACAATACCGGTCGCGCCGTTACGTGCAATGAACAACAACGTACCGAAAATAGTTTCGGCGTGACCCGAAACGAAAGAAAATCGACGGTTTTTATCGTCTTCGTTGGTCTCCTCGAAATTCCCAAGTTCACGCGATTATCGAGTGAACGACGACATAATTCTTTCGTTTTCGGTCTACAAATAGTCCGATAAGACAATGGAGACGGCCTATATCATGACGCTAATTATTATATAACGCCGTAATTATCGCGTTATATATATATATATATATATATATAGTAATGTTTATAGAAACTTGTAATCAAAAATATACGCGATATCGACAAATTCCGACGAAAATGCGTACAACAACAACGACGACGACGAAATCACGTTCGTTTTAAAACTGCGCGCATGTTTAAACGATTTTTGGCGTTATAAAAATTAAACGTTTTCGAGAATATCGATAAATGGTTTGATTAGAAACGACGACGACGTAAATTACGGGCGAGGAAAACGCGAATTCGATTAAATCGCTTGGCGATTCCGTACCGGGAAGATCGCACCGCCCGATACGGATATTTTTGTTTCTTGTACCGGTTTCCCTAGGCGCGTAACGGTGGCGTTCGATTATCGGCCGGTCCCCGTACACATATACGTGTCGCGACCACGAAATTTATGAAACCCGTCCCCGAGACGCGGATTTTGGCAGCGCCGTTCTACGGGGATTGTCGACGTCGCCGGTACGCGTCACGACCGCTCGTCGAAATCGTTATCGTGATTGCACGAACCGTCGTGAAATTTACTACGATTTTTTCGCGCGCCCTCGTCCGCGAGGGGAACGTATCGCGGGTGAAGGCGTTAATCGAACGAAAAGCGCGCTCGAACCCGGAGAGGCGAGAAAGCGCGGTAGTTAAGCCACACGCGGGCGGTCCGTCGTAAAAATCACGGGATCCCCCGCCAAGAGCGACCGCTCTGCGCCGCGTAGTCCGCCGCAAAAGAGGGGTGCGAAACGAGCGTACCGTCGTTAACTGTGGCGGGGATGGGGAAACGATATTATTCGTACGAACGGAATGACGGCGGTAGTGTGTGTGTGTGTGTGTGTGAGAGAGAAAGAGAGAGTGCGAGAGCCTCGCGCGTCGTTATTAATATTATTGCCGGGCGTTATTATCGCGCCCCGCGTGCGCGACGTCTCGGCCGAAACGGCGAATTCGCGCGCGAGCACAACAATATTGAAAACGATCGATCAAACCGTAGCGCGCGCTCCAACGTTCGAGCGGCCGTAAAACCGTTACGCCGTTATCGTCCGGCGATTAACGGCGCGCGGTTGGTGGGGGTAGGCTAGGGGAAACGGCCACGGGACCATTCCACGGGATTTTGGTGACGCGAACGAAATTCGAAAGAAATTTCGAAAATACGATAAATCGCGTGTGCTCGTCACGAAAGAATTCCTTAGAAAATTCGTCGCGGTAGTCGATAATCGCGTTATTTCACCGTACGTCGCGTCAAACGCTGACCAAACAGCTTCATTGATCACAGTCCGTCGTATCATAGCCATAGGGATCTACAAATACAGAAAAAGGGGTAATATATACGGCTACATTGACTAAAGCTTATACGGGTCCTCCGAAACCTACCGAATCCGCGTAAGTATGGATTAAGTATACAGTTTTATAACGAAAAAGCCACTGAAATTATTACGAAGTACGTGTCTGAATATCTACAGAACCCGTTCGATTTCGACCATTTGAATGGCCCGTCGATTTTACGTAGGTATAAACCGTGATTCGTGACGTATTCTGGCCATGTTTCGTGTTAGTAAAATAATGTACACGTAAGTCATAATGTTGCCCTCTTATTTTCGAATTGTATATATTTAATTCGAAATTGTCGTCGGAAAGTCTACTCGACGCTTCGTATTTGAACCGACGGGATTTGAAAGCGACCCATCCATTCGGTGTCACATGTCCCGATGTAACCCTGATGCGGTGACGGTCGCGCGTACGTTACACGTCGATACGAAGTAGTACGCCGAATAAGGCCGTCGGCGGAACAACCTACAGGGTGACGTGGGCGATCGCCTCGGAGTAGGAGGACGGAGGGGGCGGAGCGCTGCACTGAAACGAAAACTCGGGGACGTTTCTGTATTTTTAGCGCGGATACTTTTACTCGGGTGCTATTCTCGGAGTGGACGGCTAGGAGTATTTCGTTTATCAGCAACGAACCGAAAGGTGTGTACGGAACACACTAACGGGTACGGAATTCGTACATAATTATATCGGCGAGACGTTTTAAGTTCGGCGATCGTGTTTGGAAAATAAACCGATAGCCGACCGATAGTGTTTACGTACGTCAATAAACCGTTTCCCGATAATACGATTTACGATTGTTAGTCGTTACGCTACTTATTTAGGGACGTCTCGTAGATTACGGTCGGGGTATTTGGTCGTGAAAGTTACGCCGTTGTTTGGTAAATATCGATAGCGTACGAAAACAAATTACGCCAATAACGTTCGCGTCGATAGGCAAGGGCGCGCCGGCGTGAGTACGATCGTTAATTCGTTAATTTTCGAGCGTACGTACCGACCGTTTGTAAAACGGCGATGAAGAGGGGTGAATAGTGGGTAGGGGGACGGCGTTCCTGTAAAAAAAAGAAAAACGAAATTTCTCGTATAAAAATAGCCTCGTTCGTTGAACGGAGCGTCGAATTGTACGTGAATTTAGTCGGCGGTCGATTGGATTCGCCGATTCATAATCCGGTGTTACCAACGGGTAATCCCATCGGCGCGCTTTCTCGTCGTTCGCGTCAATTCGGCCGTCGATTTTTGCCCCGTCGTAGATGACGGTCGTGCTATAACGTGTAAACGTTTCGGTTAGCGTTTTTCCAAAAAAGTAACCGTTCGCCGCGAAGGTTGCCGCCCGTCCGGTGAACGGCGAAACGTAATTAATGTTTTCTCGTCGGCGGTCGGTCGGTTGTTCCGAAATTGGACGCGCGTGACGTGGTCGTCGCATTTGTACGTGAAATCGGTTGTCTGTTGGAAATGCCGGCGGATAATCGTGCGCGGAGGAACAAAACGACGACGAAAATCGCTCCGCGCACGTCGCTTCCTTTTCCATCGTTATCGTTACCCGGGCCCCCCCCCCGCGCGTGTGTACGCATAAAAATGTTGGCGGCCCGGCCACCCCACGCGCGAAACGATCGCGTATTATTGGCCGGGACTTTTGCGCATGACGTTCACTCCACGACGACGACACAATGGACACGGAGTCCGTCGCGCGTCGAAATCGATCGACGCGGCGTCGAAATAGACGAGTGGCTCGGTGTACAAATAATACGTTCGTAATACGGATGTCGACACAGCGGCGGCTTCTGGCTCGGACGATAGGACATACGATCGCGTGCACCTCCCCGTCCCCCCATATTTCAAACGATGGACGGATTTTATTATTTAAAAACGTACGAATAAATTTACCGGTCTAATACGCGTGGTGTGTGTCAGGGAGGTATTAAATTGTGTGGTGGGCTGAGGGGGCTCCAGCCCGGAAATTTTAGGAACATTTTTTTTGATCAAGTTTATCAATTGGGTTTCGATTAGAGATTTAAAATCGATATAATTGTCGTTATAAAAACGTCGAAACGTTCCTAGTTGTTCGTATTTATTTACGTTCCACACGACCGAACGGCAATCACGGATTGTATTTTTTTGTGATTCCGTAAAAATACCGAAAGCCGCACAAAAATAACTCATTCTTACTGATTTCCTAAATCTCGTTTTTCGATAGCGCGCGCCCATTGCGTAGGCTTCACCGGTTTCTAAGGTTTGGTCCTGGTACAAAAATAAGTAATAACTCGACGATTCCTTCCCTTAAAAAATTCTGAACACGCCGCTCCTGGTGAACGTCGATCAATTGATTGGTTTGTTGGCCAAACGCGCATTGATCCGTCGTAATGTTGGATTAAGTCGGTAGTGTGCGCGAACAATATGGACGCCGCTATATATATTTTCAAAAATAAAACGCCGAATTGACTTATTGACCGATTCGAGGGGAGATTTCGATCGACTCGCGGGAATTTTAATCGGCTGCGTTACGCGTGTGCATTTTGTGTACGGTGATTTATCAATAATAATAATAATAATAATAATAACGACGACGATTGCTGTCCGATCGACGGTTCGTCAATTGCGAATTAATACGCGGGACAGAAGTCGTTGGCGGGGAGATGGGGAGAATTTGATCGATCGATCGACTTGTGGTATAGAACTCGCGGATGAAAGACGTTCCGAAGAAATGGGGCGAGAAAATCGATTCGTATTGATGCACGAAATACAGGGGGGTAGTGCGTCGATGTATTACGGACGTGCGCGCGTTAGGTATATAATATACTCCGAAACGTTATTGTGCGAATTCGGCGGCTATACGTCGGCGGAAAATCGCCGAAAATAACGATATCGTCGTAATAATAATGATGTATATACGAGCGCGAGGTGGCGTAGGGAATTACAATGCTATCCCCCCACCCACCCCTCCCATCAAGGCAAAAACAATATTTTTTAACGTTCGTTCGTCGTCCCACGTACCGGTATTATTTGTGCCGAGTGGTTTTCGTCGAACGCCGCGGAACGTTTTAATGACCCGCCGCGGGGAAAAACGCCGTCCCGATCGAACGGCAATACGGCGGCGTTTCGTATTGTCGTTACGAAAACGACGTACGACCGCCGACTAAATGGCGTTGCTTAGCGGCACGGCAACGGTATTTTGATTCGTCGCTGTACTCAGAGCGTTCCGTTGCCGAAATCGTTCGTTACCGTCTTACGACGCGTTTAACTTGCGCGCTGATACCGTGTTTGTACGTTCGAAAACACGTTGCCCGTAATCTCGACTAGTACGCCCGTGGAACGATCGTTTTTCACGTTATTAGGAAGGACACAAACGCGTACTAGAGAACTACTCGGAAATGGTTTTAAGCCGACGTAATTTTTCGTTTTAGCCTTTTTTCTGTCCGAATGATCAAATCTTAGGAACCCGCGCAAAAAATGTCGCCCCTCGTCACCGGTCTCTTTCAAGGTAGTCGAATAAAGGTCTCGGTTTCGGTGTTACGACGTAATTCGTGTTATTTTACCCCTCCCCCACACACACACACACACATTTTTTTTTTAGTCGAACGGGTTTGTAAACAAACGAATTTGTCGAGAAACGTAATAAGGAAACGAATATCGAATATCGAAAACGGGCCAAGTCAACGACGAGACGAACTACTAAATCTGTAATTTTTGGAGAGGACCAGAATACTCTCGCCTGTCGTAAGAGGCGACCAACCGGTGTAAAATAACGTCGAATAGTACGAGATAATTTACCACCATGTGGCGGTAGTTAGTCGTTGACGGAGTCGGCGGAGGTCGTAAGAATTGTTACGGAAATTATAGACGGAATAGAGAGTGATACGAAGTCGATGTGAGCACAGGCGAATGGTGGAAAATGGAGTCTTACAAAGTTGTAGATGACCGATTCTATATAGTTGTGAGTGTAAGGACGAAGGCGAAGAAGAATGTTCGATTGCGACGGGTTTTCGAACTAGTTTCGAACGTGGACGTACATATGGCGGATTCGGCGAATGTGTACGAAAACGAAGAAATCGTTCCGTCGAGACCTCCGGGGCGCTTCGATGGTCGTCCGCCAGTAGAATAGACTTTCACCGGTTTCTGAACTCGAAATTTGACGCCGGAGACGACGACGACGATCCGCGGTCCTTCAGAAATATTGCTGCGATTACGTTTTACGTAATCGCGCGTTCGTCGGTTTTATTTTGTTCTTACACGAGGCCGATAACCCATCCGTCACCTTACGCGTGCGCGTATATATATATATATATATATATAATTATGTATACGCAATTTTTTCGCGTTATCGATTTTTTCGTCCGTAATCCAAACAGAATTCCGATAATCGGCCACGTATATTCATCGAACGTTTTTAGCACGTCCGTTCGAGCCGCGCGGCTATTTGTAGAAGCGCGATCCGCGTATCTGCTTAGAGAGGAGGCGCGCGTACACTCGGACGGCACCTGACGTGGCAATTTCGCGCGCGCGTAAATTGCTCGTCCGTGGCGTGCGGAACACGAAAACGCGCGTGGAATTACGAAACGACCTCGCCACGCCCGGCCGTCCGCGGAATACGTTACCGTGTGTTCCCGAACAAATTGGACGCGGTCCGTACAACGTCGTCCCGTACGGAGAATTATCGACGGTGGTTAGTGGTCGTCGTCGGTCGGCCACAACGATTTACCCGAGAAATTCGGCGGCGCCTGCCGGAGCTTTTTAAACGCCGAGTTTGGAGGTTACCGGGGTACTTGTTGTAGTCGGGTGGTCTCGGGCGCGCAATGGGGCAAAAACGTTTCGCGAAACGCGAACGGAAAAACAATGTTCGTCGACGACGTTTTTTACGTAACGTCGTTTAGAACATATATTTACGTACACGACGATCTAACTAATTCCGGTGGAAATCCGCCGTCGTAGAAGTACGTCGTAAAAACGAAACCGAGAAAACGCGAACGGGATTGTCGGTATATCGAAGACGCCGATAAACGCGTTTACGTCCGTCGACGAAACACGCTTCTAAAATCAAATGACCGCTGTACGCCTGCGCTTCGTTCAACTGTTTTGACCTAACCCGACCGGTGCGTCGGTCGAATTAATAATATTATTATTATTACGTTTATACCATCGGATGGTGCCCGATAACGATATAAATACAGCGAGGTAGAAGTAGTGCGTAACATTTTGGGGCGATTTTCAAAAAAAAAACGAACTATTTACGTATACGCGAACAACGTCGATAGTTACGCGTAAAAAGAGATCGACGTTTCGCTTACCGAGTTCGTACGCATCTATTTAATGGGACGGCGCGTAAAACGTACGTTCTCTTGTTTAGTAGTACGGAAAAGTTGTTTCGACGAATAAAATCGGGACAATACACGTAGCCGCTAAGTAATCTGAACGTAAAGTCTAACGGCCACTGCGTACCTTTCGTGTGGCCAATGATTTTCAAAGGTTTAGAGTAGCAGCCGAAGAACGCAACTTTCGAAAAACGATTTCGACCCGATCAATATCGTCGATTCTCGGTGACCGAACTACAACGGAAATTGTAGTCAAACTCTATTCGTTCGACAAACAACATGGCGAATTTGTAAATTCAGCGCGGCTGTAGTTTCGTCTTACGAAGCCCGGCGTAGAGGATGTTTTGTTTCGCACGCTCGTACGACGGAAACGTTTCAAACAGATACTAAAATCTTCATTCCGGCTAACGAATTTGGAATTTTTCGAATAACAATTACGAGAAGATACGGGGCCGATTTTTTTGGAAAAAGTCCTCACGTTCGGGTAGAAATTATCCAAATTAGCTGTAAAGAGATAATCCCGAACAATTACGGTGTCGTTAGACGTTTTTATAAATAATTCGAGGTCGCCGGCCAACGGTAAAAAACGTGAATTAAAAAATCGATCGTCGTTAAAGGACGAATCAAGCAAAAGCGGTTGCGCGACGCCGACGAGACGCTCGAGGAACACCCGATATCACGTCGGAGTAATTCGAGCAGAGAGGTTTCTCTACAGCTCCACTGTATATTGCAAAGAAAACCGAATGAGCCACAGGGTTCCGACGGAAACGATGTATTTCGACATATTGCGGTCGAACACGTCGAATGGTTTCTACAAATTCGTAAGCGACCCGACGTCCCGTCCTAAGGCGAAACATTTTAGAACTGTGGTTTCCAAAAATTGGGGGACGGCGCGGCACCGCCGACTAAAACGTTCGGAAAATTCACGGTGGCGTACGTTTTTTCGTTTCGTAACGTTTTCTCGAACGTTCTCGCGGCAACGGTTTCGTTAAACAATACCGCCGCGGTTGTTGGCGAGCTGTTTGTTTACGCGCGCGTCGTATTTGCCCAAGTGTGGTCAGAGTTCGAACGGTCCACAGCTCGCGCCTCGAAACAATTAACGGGCGGTAATCATTATTACTTTGTTTTTTACGTTAGCGTCGTTGATAACGGCCGGGCGGCGACGTTGCGTAATTAATTCGCGTTGTTTCAACGCGCACTTTCAGTTCTTCCCGGGGGTGTGGGACTTTCGAATAAAACGCAAAAGAGAGTTTCCGAGGTGAGAGTTGTGCCGGGGGGGGAGGAGCGTGTGTGAGAAAACACTAGGTAAACGGTAAGAAAGCAGCAACAGCCCCGATACCGTGCGAGTAGAAAGGAGTAGGTAATAATAATAATAATAATAATAATAATAATAATAACGACAATAATAACGTTATTGTGAAGCGTCGTGATTTATGCGGTGGGCTCGCGCATATCGTGAAAAACATTGGGTAGCCCGTGTAAAACGGGCCATTGTGTACCGGATTTGGGCGGTATAACGGTTTCGCGTCCGTGACGTATCGCCGAAAAATTTCTCCGAAAATTTCTCCAGAAAACGGCGGCGGGGGCGTGTGTGAAACACGTCCGCGCTCCGGCGCGTATATATTATACGTGTAACGTACACGCGACAGGACGCCCGGTCAATTTAGTGCCGTTTAGATGGACATAAATCCGAACTCACACGACGTATAGAGTGCACACATACACGCACGAACAATACCCGGGGACCCGAACTATCCCCGGGCTTTCTAAAAATCGCTATATACACGGCGAGCCGACGAATTATTGTTATTTTTATCGGCTCCCTCCGCTTCAACCCGTAACGATATTTATTATTAATATATATATATATATCGTCCTTATTGTCGTACACCGTCGCGTTCAAATTATAAGTCGACAGCGTCGGTTGTCGTACGTATTTACTATGTATACACACATAATACGGAACGGACCACAGAAGGATTTGTCAGCTCTTTTAAGCGCGAACAACAGTTACGTCGATGCGCGCGTATTACACAAATACGCGCGTGTGTGTGTGTGTGTGTGTATACAATAATAACGTGCGGTACGCGAAACCCTTGAGGTACGCGTCCGTAATATTTTACACGCGATAACGGGTCTTCGGGGTCCAGATAGCCAGCGGGGTCCGATGACACGGTTTGTGTAACGGGACACCGGTTGCCACAATACGTGTGTACGTTGCGCGCCGATTCGGCCGACCGTTATAAACGTCCGCACCGACGATGGGCACAGAGTGAGTTTTCGGGGTCCTTCAGATGTCGGAAGTACGAACCGGAGAAAGGCGAAATCGAAAAATACGACTCTAAACGAAGACGTCGTGTTTAATTCGGTAAGTACGCGGAACGATGCAAACCTCCCGCCCTTCCCCTCTCCGTAGGGGAAATCTTTGACGGCTGTCGATTAGCCGCTTGAAATTTGACGAACGATGAGGGCGGCGAGGTCGTACGAATCCGTCGGCGTCTGAATTTGTTATGGTCGCCATTCAATTTCGAGAAATCCGTACACGCCGAGCCGGAATTCGTACGTACTCGAAAATTACGACGAAACGGGGAGGAGGACGAGTGGGGCGATAAGGCGCTCTACACACTCAGCCGCTGTCGGTAAAATACTCGAAACGGCCCGGAAATAAGAAATTACGTCGTTTTTGTTTCCTCAATTCTTTCGCGGTTCTCGGTTGGTAAATATTCGTTTTTTACTTGAAATCTATCTTCGCGGTATATTCGCGTCAGTCGACAATAAAAAAAAAAAAAAAAATAAAAAAAATACCGATTGAACGACGCGGGCGGAGAAATTGAAAACGACATCGCCTCGTCGGCTATTTATTCGGAGAAAACTTTATACATTTTTAACGATACGTTTTTATCGTTCCTTTGCGCTGGTAAATATTTATATACGTATATAGGTGTCCGTACTCGGATAATGATTCGAAAGTTTTAAATCTTAGCGGCAAACGGCGAAAATATATAATCGTAACGCGCGTGTATTTATTTCTTATATATATATATATACGTATACGTAATTTTCTCATTCCGCGATCGAACAAAATGTATTCTAAACGGTTTTTTCCTACCGTTACGCCGTCGTTTCCACGGGATCGTAATTTGTAATTTATATTCCTTTCCCCGGGCCGTAATAGATTTATACGTTTCTTATACACACACACACACACACACAAACGCCTATAAATATATCGTGAAAAAAGAAAATCGTCTTCGCCGCAGCGCGCGGTCGGTTCCTCGGTGTGTGACAAAATGACAAAATCCCGTTTCGAACGAGAAACTATCGTACTTCGTCGGTAGAAATTTTGCCTCGCCCCGGACTCCCTCGGGGATCGGTTCGGTTCTTTTTTTGTGTATCCTTCGCTAATCGCGGCTCGCGCGCTACTACCCCGAAATCGGTCCGTTACGCTTACCGTTCGTTTAATAAAGTACGTTTTCCTGTCTTTTCGAACACCTCGGACCGTCGCCTTACGGTCATAAACAACGAACCGATTCTCCCCCACTTGAGTGCCGGCGCCGTTTACGTTTCACGAAAATATTAATAGACGGGTCGCGGGTATGGGCCGGTCGGGTGTGTAGACCGAATTGTTCGCGTTACCCGTTCTCGGCCGCGTCGATTCAATTTCGGCGGACTCGTTTTGAATTTCGCGATCACGCCGTCGGCGTTACGTTTGCTCGCCGCCGTCAAGAAAACGGTCGCGGCGACGCTGTCGCCGGTGACCGGTTCGGAACGATAGTACGTTAGTTCGCGAATTCGAAGCGCAAATGCGGTCTAGAACGCGGGAACAGGTGGACGCGGTATGACGGTCGCGCGCGCGGGGGGGGGAAGAGAAGAACGTAGTTTTTATATCCGCTAGGCCGGACGTCTCGCGTCACGCGCGCACGAAAACACGCGGGATCGTTATTCCCGTCGTGATCCGTTAATCGTTATTAACCCGTCTTCATTGTGCGGTGTTGTCACTCAATCGTCGCGGATCGGGCCTAAAACCGACAAACGAACCGATAAAAACTAATCGATCGCGCCATTTTTACGGAAACCGTCGTCAATAAAACGTACCTCGCACACGCGCACGTAGTGGTTACCGGTCGTTTGAGTATTGTCCTATGCGACTGCGCCATAAACCGCGTCGTTTTCGTACTTTATTTGGTCGTCGTTACTTTAACAGTAGTCTACCCGTACCGTATGCGCGCCGTGGCCTGCGAACGTTATAGACGTCTGTGTGTCGACGTCATATTATCGTGCCTTACGCGGCGACAGCGACGCGATATTGTTGCCCCATACCCGTCCCCACCGCCGGAATCACTTGGGACGAGACGCTCAAAAACAAGCGTACGTTTATCCGCGAAATAACGTTGGAAACGTCGTCTGTGGCAAGTCCGTCCGTAAATTGCGTTACGCGAACGTACTAATAACAGTAACGCAAATTGCGAATTGCGGAAATGTTTTTTTTTTTTAACTATTTCGAAATCGTCGAATGAAAACGTTCGCTGTTTGGTCGACTGCTTTCGATTGCACGCAGATGTCACGAGGACACGTTTTGACGGCTTCGTCGCGAATAATATACCGTTTACGTTGTTTGTCGTTTTCGTTCTTGAACACTTTTTTGGTCGTTGGACGCGGTTAATTTTACGTCCGTGCCAGTGTAGTTTAGCGTCGAACGGGGAGGGTGGGTAGAACGTTTTCGGGAGGACGAAAAACCGCGCGATAAATAAAACGGTACGCGCGATAGAAAGTTATATAAGTTAACGCCGCGCCGTTTCCGTAAATAACGACAATAGCGGTAATAACGCGCGTCGTTATTATTATTACGTATAGATGGATGGTGGCGCGCGTATCGGCGGCCACAGCTTCCGACCCGAGTCTTGACCTTATAATATATAAATAATCGCCCGAAGACGGCGACGGCGGCGGCGCGGTGCTCCGGCCCGGGGCGGTTCGGTCCCTTCCCGCGCGTGTACCGCAGAGATGCAATCTATTTTATTAAACGGTCCCTCGCGCGCCACCATCCGCCCGTACACGGAGGTCCGTCGGGACTTTCTCGACGCGCGTAATATCCACCGCTCCCGCCCACAGACCATATATATGTCGGTCTATAAACCGACTTAATTGTTAAATAGGACGAACGCGGTGGTACCCTCTCACTGACACACACACACGCGCGCGCGCGCCTATATATATATATATATTTAACGCCCGTTCGATTGTAGGGATACGAGGACAACGGTTCGGGGCAAAACGATATACGTAGATGGGTCCCGGGCGAGGGTGGAAAAGTTGTATCAGTGATATATGCTTGGGATAACGGGGGTGGGGTGGGGATGGGATGGTATCATTCGCAACCGAGCTGATAAAACGGCGCGGCAATAATGACCACGCGCTATTACCGAGCGGTTTGTATTTAATTGCGTTCCTAATGAACGGACCAATGACCGGTGCGAGCGGCGTCCGCGATACGATCCGCCCGAACGTCATTATTAGCCGATAATTTATGGCGGCGACGAGGGGTGTGTGGTATTGTGGCGTAGAAGAGCGGTAGGAGAAGTGGTGTACGGATGTGCGTATATATGTATTCGGATCTCGGGGGAGGGACATCCCTGCCGTGTATTGTTTTATCGGAACTTTCTCTATACGCGCGAACGTTTCACGCTCGCCAAATACCGTATATATATATATAGTGCTAGCGATATCGTTATAATTCGTTATATATATATACGTATAAGTAATTCAATATGACGGTCGTATCTATTACCGGACGAGTTTTTCGAATCTATTAACGTATATTTTTTTCTACAATTCGAATTCGTTGTACGCGTTCGATTTGTTCCACGCGAGTTCGGCCGTAATAACAGTTTTCGGCGCGACCCTTCGGCAATTTCACGACATCATCCCGACGGTGGTCGCGTCGTTTTACGTTTTTAGTCGTAACGGTAAATTCGGCGGAACGCGTATGAACGGACCGTTTTCGAATTAACGTCATCGAGTACTTTTTGACAAAACGACACGACAAAATCGCCGAGCGAAATTTCGTTTTATTTTTAAGCGTAATTTTCGGGATTACCTTTTTTTTTTTACCGCGATACTGTCGTGTGAGCTCCGTGGTAATAACTATTACGGCACGTTCGGAATTATTATAGATACGCGCGCGTCGCGGCGTCTGCGGTGTTTTATTCGTGTGCGTGTGTCTATGTGTAGGCGCGACGAGCGTAATAATCGAATTTGACAAAGTTCTTCCCCTTTCCACCGTCTATGTACCTACCATAACCATCGGCCGGATTCTAGTCACCCTTAAGTATCGACTTAGGAAAGTAACGAGCTTTTAACGAGGTCGTCCTATTATATATTGTATACCTCGTACGAACACAATATATACTATTAATAACGGGCGTCATCATACTACGGCGTCGTCGTCGTTATAATATATACGTATATATATATATATATTATTATCGTCGTAAAAATCGAAAACGCTATAAGTTTTATTTACAATAATGTTATTGTGTGCCGGAATTCCCGTTTTCAGTTGTCGTTTCGATAAGTCGGCGCTCGAATATTCTACGGTGTTAAGCGCTATTTATGTCGACCGAAACGCATTCGTCGGGTACGATGCCTTCGAAAAAATGCCGAAACAATTCGAGACCGACGAATATTTTCCATTATTCCTCTTTAATTACCGGTATTGCGAATTTTTTTTTCGACTTCGTTTTTTATTTCAATGAATATTGTGTGTGTGTGTGTGTGTGATGTGTTTTATGTCTGGACACTCTCCAACCTAAACGCGAAAAATCGTTTCGTCCTATTTATTTATAATATTCGACACTCGAGAAGTCGTTCGCGCCGTTCGTGATTTCGTTTCGGTAACGAGTTAAATCGGTCTGTCAAACCGAGAACGCTAGTGGCGTCGACGTTTCGGCTTAAAACCGGCGCGTACGTTACGTACGCGTAATAAAAGGGGCCGATGGCATGTGCGTTTGAATACGTACAGTAAACGTGGTCGTATCGTCGTGACGATAATTATATTCGCCAGTATTTCGCGGTGAACCGGTCGCTCGCGTTTTGAAAAAATCGGTCGTTTTATTTTCGGGCGCGGATTTCGACCAGTCGCGGTCGGACGCGTGCGTCGAACAGTGTGCCCCGTAAACGCGTGCACGGGTACGAATAACCACCACCGTCCAGAAGCACGCCGCGGATTTTGACGGACAGTACCGTATATTCGACGACCTTGCTGTGGCGGTGGCGGTTCGCCTGAAATCGTACCGGAAACAGGCAACACGACTTCGTACGGCCGATACATTCGGTCGGGATTTCGAAAATCGTTTTCCCGAAAAATCAGGCGTTCGCTCGCGGCGTGTATTCGGTACACGCCGTACGATAAACGCGTCGCGCGTACCATATCCCACAATACGATTCTATTATGTACATTATTATTTACATATACTCTTTGTACGTATTATTATTGTACATACGAGATTGAGTGCACGGGGCAACGTATCGTCTTGTGTGTGTGTGTGTGTACAGTTATGTCCGCGGGACGCGCCGCACAATAACACACTTATATAGGATAATATATACGGACTTGCGTGTATATGTGAAGTCGCCTCCGCGTTTCGATACGTATACGGGCAATAATAACTACGGATCCCTCCTCCCCTTGGTGTGTGCGCGTTCGTTCGATCACCCCGACTGTCATAATCCAAGATCTCCCGTCCGTTCGTCGTCCCGCGGCGTGAGGTGGTTGCTGCCGTCGCTACTCGCGTACCATTGTAGCACGAACACGCATAATAATAATAATAATAATAATAACGGCGTGTCGACCGAAAAAGGCGTAACGCGTGCACGCTCGCGCGGCATTTTATATTGTACCTGACCGCGCGTTATTGAAATCTCTCTCGGCGCACTACAAACAGATGTTCGGGAAAATCGGCGCATACCGGCCCGGCGTCCCCGTACCCGAAACGAACAATCGTTTTCCCGCGACTTTCACACGACGGCGTTTCCGCGTATTCGACGCCACGGCCGCCGTATCCCGCGGGGGCGACGGATCTCCGCGGCGGATGACAATAAATAACGATATAACGTCGTCGACGTACGCGCGACCTAACCCGTTTCCCACGGGCACCACGCGGGACCGACGTGCGCGTACCGTGTGTGTTCGGTGTTGTATTCGCGACGTTATTTTCGTTTTTTCCGTCGGCCACGCGTTACGCGGACGAGGACCGTTGTCGGAACGACGGTACGATCGTTACGCGATCGACTACGCGTTACATTCGCCGTCCGGTCGTCCGGAAGTAATAAACGCACGCGGCGCCTGAACCTCGTCGGAAATCGAGCGAAATTCGTATCGAGTTACCTACCGGTGCGCGTAAGACCGATTCCAACGGAAATCGAATCGGTTTCGGTAGTCCGTCGGGACTTTTGTCCATTGTGTTTCGCCGGGTTTTTTTGTCGGCGCGTCCAACGCCGTACTTACGTGTTTATTAATTATACGACGGTCGTGACGGCGAGCGCACCCGAACGTTTTCCGAAACAATGTACGTCGAATTGGTTGTTGAGCACGCGTAGGTACCCGCGATCGATATGTGTATATAATACGCGGGGGGTCGAAACGTAAAATCAATTGTTTCGCCGGATAGGCGTCGTTGTGTTATAATATAGTTCCGGAAACTAGAACTCGCGTACCTGCCTATACACACACTTAATAACATATAAACCACATTTTTCAGATACGTCCCTGTATCCGCAGGAGGTGTATAAGTGCCTTATTATTATGGCTTGGCCACGCGTTATTCTTCGACCCGCGTCCGGTTTGTGTTCTACCGTACACAATAATATAAACAATTTCCGCGCTCGTAACGCGCGCGCCGACCTACGGGTCCATTATGGCGCGACAAACTGTCCGCGCATGTATATCCGTCCCGGCGACGTCGTCGACCGCGGGCCACGGTTCTCTGTCATTTTTTCCCGGCACAATACTCTACGACGGACGCCCGCCCCGTTTTGTAGAATAGACGTCGTCCCGGCGGCGTCTTCCTGCCGGCGGCGTCTTCCTTCCGACGGTGTATACGGGCCCTGACCGCCGTGCCCGACAAATAGACAGGCGAAAGTCATTGTGAGGTGTACGACCGGACTTCCCGTGTTTAGAAATGAAATTCGCGTAGACACCAGTGGTACGATACACCGACCGCGCGCGAGCCCATTTAACGATTCGTACGATTCGATCGAAAAAACGTCGACAAAGGTAGCAAAAAAAAAAACCCAACGTCCGTCCACCTCCATAAAGTCGGACCGGACGACGCTGGTCAATGGTACAAAATGTAACGCGTCGATATCTCCATCCGCCCCATGAATCTCGGAATTAGTTTTCTTTAGAACGAGAGTTTGTTCCGTTCGTCTACCGGGCGTGTTAGGTGAATGATTTCGTTTTCATAGACGGCCGAATCGCTCGCTGGTGTTAAAATTGATGATCCGTTTCGGCATAACAGGTGTGACGGGGATTACGAATTGGGGGCGTTATTCCGTCGTCACACCGGCTATTTCCGTACGGTGTACGACGGCCCGTATATTTGACAGAAAAAAAAACCGTGTCGAGTACTGAAATAGCGTACGCGTTTTCCGTTGGCGTTGAAATCGAACGAGACCACTGACGCGTGTACGTTTACGTCGAAACGTACGCGCGTAGATTCCGTCACCTCGCGTTTAAACACGACGGCCGCGAATTCGTCACGTTCGTGTCCGAAATCGTATTCGGGTCGACACCGACGGCTAAACTTACGGATTTCGACCGGCCGAAACGTTCGCCGGCGTCGGCGGGCCCGGTTTTCGGTACGAAATGGCTGAGGACGACGGCCGATTCCTCCCCAGTCGGTACGTGCCGAGTCATTCCGCCGTTTCGGTAGTTCGCTCGCGTCGGCGCAGGTACGCGCGCGTTCAATAAGTAATTACGCCGATTTCACGGTCCTGTGTGAGAGCCTTTTACACGCGCGGCCACGGTATCGTCGTAATAGACGGGACGTTCTTACCCGGCACGGTGGTGCGGTACCACACGTACGTGTGCCCGCGCGAAATTTCCGCGACCGCACCCGGCTGCGCCGAATCAATTCGAATCGTCGTTATTGTCGTCGTCGTAGTATAAAGCGCCCCGTATTATGCGCGATTTTATTATCATCCACTGTACGAGTATATTATAATATAATATACGCGGCCCGGAGTTTATTTTGCGTTATTGACGTTTATTCGCCGTGCACCCGTCCGTCGTTCCGAACGCGCCACCCGCCGCGCAATAACCCGTATTTTTCTCGACCCGCTGGTAAGATTTCATTTCTCCCCGCCACCACCACCGCCACTACCATCCAAGCAGCCAGCCACCCGACCGCGTATTCCGCCTTTACGACGTTTCAATATCGCGTATTGCACGCGCGTACATCGACGGACCGTCGGGGTCGCACGTCGCGCGCGCACCCGTCGTCGAACTAGATACGGTTTCGAAAATCCTGTTCGACTGTCGTGGAACGTTCCTCGTCAACTTCTCCGTAATCGTCCGGATTATCGCTGCCTCCCCACTACCACTCTTATCGACGCCACACGATATTGCGCGAAATAACGCCACTGATCGTCGAACACGAGTCCCGAACGTCGATTTACGTTTTTAAACGTCCGTCATGTTCCGGAAACGTCTATCGAGATTATTCTTCCGTGTACGCCCATTTACGAATGTCCGAAGATTTCACGCGCCGCCCGTTTCGTTAGTTTGGTGGGGGGGGTAGACATATTCGCGGACGTTCTTTCCCCAAACATTCCCTACATACATTTGCGAATACCGGGTTGGGAGGGAGCTAAGGGACGGGAGTACTGAATCGTATTAGATCGTACCGTCTGATCGTTTATAAACTTCGTGTTTCGACGCGAATAAAAGGGCCCACTTGGCGCGCTTCGTTAGAAGCTCAAACTAATCGGCTATCTTTTACGTTTTGTTGCGCCGGTAATTTTCCAATTTTTCGTTTACGATTTCTATAAACTACGAGTCTACTATATCGGTAACGCGGACGAAAGTACATTTCTTTCTCAATACGTTTGTATATACGCACAACAATAACGCGTTAATGGCGAATAGAATACACAATAAGGCCGCAACATATCGCCATAACTATATAAATCGTTATTGGTAAAGTCCGTTATATCGCGTTTTTGACAATTTTCGACGACTTCTATATATATATATACGAACGATACAATACTTCGGGTAACAATAATCAATAATAAAACGCGAGAACGAATACATTATACAATGTAATAATAATGTAATATAATATATATAATAATAATACATAATAAAACAACGTACAATAATAATAGTACATAATTTTTTTAGAGGCATTTTTCCGCGTGTAAATGTGTTGTCGTTTGAATAGTAAATGATTATTAGCGTGAGTGTAGTATACTCGTACGATAACTAATCGTTTGCGCTTGTGCATGTTAATAATTCGAAATAGCCTAATAATTGTACGCGCATAAATTACCTTATTAAAAATAGACGAAATTTCAACCACTTGGAACGAACGAAATTTAATTCGGAAAAAAAACGATTAAAACTTGTCGGCATTTTACTGTCTAGGTTACTGTGAGATTAAGTTTTCGACTTACGTTATTTCGCTTTTTACTAAGTACACTGAAACAAATATTCGAAACGTCGAAAATTAGCGCATTTTTAATTAGAATATCAAAGTCCATTTCCACAATAATTTGAAAAATACGGTACTAAGTTCTAAATGTTCTTTCCGAATTAAATCCAAAAATCGTAAGCAGTTCAACCGTATGTTGTACACATATGTATATAATACAATAAAAAATAGTACGTATTTGTTTTTACATTCAAACTACAATATACAAAGTGATTATGACATTTATGATAGTGTATTCGTGATTAGTATAAACTGAATAATATTAACTTGCATATTTTGGATCAATCTTTTTCCCAGGGTCGTTTTAATTCCACGATCAGAATGAAACAACCGTAGTACATACTGTTTTTGGAATATATAAAATTTAATTTGTACGTCCCGTAAAAGAACGTCTTGGGAAAATTCGAATCCATTAGCAGCTCTGTGTCCACACCCTTCGCTATATGAGTACCCTGAAATCATGAGTTTTTTTTCTGGCAGTAAATACGTATTTGTATGTTTATAGAAAAGGATGTAATACTACGTATAGAAATATATTCCGTATTGAAAGTTACAATATTCGTACCACTGCTATAGGACATTTGTTGGTGTACCCAAAACCGGTCATAATCGGTGTCCACGAGTTCCCGAAAAAATATTTCAGTGAGGCACACGCTTTGGACGCTTTGTACTGGAAAAAATTGTCTTTCCAACCACCTATAGAATCCTTGACGGACAATTTAAATTCTATCTGAGGACAACAACGAATTAATAGCGTTCAGCACGGATTCGGGTGTTCGAGGACGGTCAAGTTGTTATATATTTTTTACTAGTTTTAATTGCGAGTAACTTTTGAAAATTGCAAAACATATAACTTTCTCGAGTACGAGTAAATTGTAAAATAGTTAACAAATCGAAGAGACGGAAATAACTATCTTTATAAATACTTCGTGTTTAACGAAATATTAAAAATATAAATAAACATATACATAGTTGTTTCGTAAGCTATATTAAATGTTTTAGAAAACCGATTAATTTATTACTATTTTATTTTTGTAAAACAGTTGTGCACTAAAATCTTTATTTTTTAGGTATTAAAGTATGAAAAATACATATTTTGTAACAAAGTTGATGTAGTAAAAATTAATCACAATTAGTTTTGATTGATATTGACATTGGTCTGCATAATATAATATATTAAAATGAAATTGTAATTGTAACAAATATTATCTATTGAAAAATAATCGAAATTTGTAGTGAAAACGCACCTCGGGTAAATAAGAATAAATATTTAAATGCGTTTTAGGTGACGTCGCGTTACAGTTTTATTGTGAAAAAGGCATTATCGATAAACCCATGTGCCAAACGTAGGCCTAAAATACCTACGTTTTATGGATATTCCACTTTAAAACACAACAAGGGAGCATATTTACATCAAGAGTGTCGTCGATTATAACCAAGTTCGTAGTGTTTCCTCTAATTTCTGTTACGTTAGCCGACTTTTTGTTTAAGTAAAAATTAAGCCGTATTAAATTGTTCGTCGAGAAAGGACAGCGTAATATTCCCTTGACGTTCATACGGTACTTGCCCTGCAAGAACAGATATTTAAATTATATTAATTTTCGCGGTAATTTGGCAACATATTCACACGTTTTGCGTCGGAAGAAATAAACAAATATTACGATAATAAACATTAACCGTTGTTCAAAATTAAAATGTTCGCATCTTACGCTATATCGTGTACGTAATTTATATGCCGGTAAAATTATTACTAATTCTTTATTAAAAAAAAGTCGAACCGCATTTTATAGCTTTCTCAGAAAAATTGTCGAAATATCAAATTAGTTTACCGTAACGGCGTTATTAGAATTTCTAAATCGATTTGAAGTTATTTTCATCTATTTTCGAACAACGTAAATAAATGTAACCGATTGGCGATTAATTGTGATAAACTCGTTTGAATTACATAAAATTCACCCATAAGTGGTTCTTAGTGAGCTTAATTAAATTTGAAACAAACAAAATCGATTCAGTTTTAAATACGTAGTAATAATAGTAAAAGGTCGTGTTAAGCGAGAATCGCCGCGACTATAGATACAGAGATCTACGTAAAATGTTTAAAAACCCTTAAGTATTACGTAATTAAAAAAACGACTTTTGGAGACCTTTTGTATAAATTGTAAAATTTTAGCTAGTTCGATTTCAGTTCTGTCAAATATTTAATGAATCGTTGACATTTTTTCTAGAGAATACCGTAGACGGTTTTATGAATTGAAAACGTCCGACGTATTTCGAGCATAATTTACAAACGTTCCGTCGTTTCAAACGTTTTTTTTTTTACCTGTGACATATTTATGTCGCCGACGCGTAAATTCCGATAGTACGGATCGGTTTCCGTTGACAAGAAAACACTTCGTGGATTCTCAAGATTTTGACAAAATACAAATCGGACCGGACACGAACCTTACGATATTGTCGGAGCGGAAAGTCTAAGTTGGAAAATTAGCTCTTTCCTGTAGGTGTTTCCGAGCGAGTTATAGCAGTGAGGTAGAATAGGCCACCAGGAAATAATACAAGACGCGCCAATTGGCTGTAATAGTAATAATTACATTTTTCGCGATCGTACGGAATTGCGGACGTTTCGAAAAACGGTTACAACTCCTATAGTAACGTTTATTTCCATCCGGAAATACGTCATACGTAACATACGAGTATACCATGTGTTTGTGTGTATACTTACCGCCGGTAAATTGGGATAAAACTCGATAGTTTCACTGGCCACGGAAACGACTGAAAGTACGAAAACAATAAAACGTAAAGGTGTTAGCGACATTTTGTATCGTCTGTCGTAATTATTGTAACCGGAGTCGTACGCGAATAAAAATGTTGCCCTTTCGGTGTTTCGTTCGAGCCGAATGACAGTTGCCCGTAAACACGTCGGGCATATATACGTACGACGGTAAACCGATTTACGTTGCGTTGTCCTTGCACAAGTAATTTGAGTGCAGTCCCGCCAATTTTCGCGTTCGAACGTATAATATGATCACGATATTATTGTATACATAACTAACACCGCAACGATCTAATGTTGTAATATTCGTAACTGTGACTTACTCTCCCGATCAAATTATTTGCTCTAATTTTTTTGTTATAACGAATTAACGTCGTACGAACATTTTGTAATTACAGGGAGTATACCCGGCTTCGAAGGGGTCGTATTAATAGCGTTTCACTGGTTCGACGTCGTTAGTTTTACTTTTTCCGACGTTGTACGTTAATATTAAATACACGAAACGACATCCCGAATTACATAATTATGTATTATGAATTCGTTTTCGTGTTGTCGTTTGAATTGTCAACGTGTATTTTTTCATCCAAAATGAAAACGTATTTCCACTTGAAGGCTGGACGTCCGAATTATCCGAAATGATATTGCGTTCGCTATTCGAAAATTAGCGTGGCCGTAAATACTAGCGCATGGTTGTGAAACTACTGTTTTCGGGTTTTTTCTAATCTACAATGACGAGATAAATAATGTTTATCGTTTTAAATTTTCTGTGTGTGTGTGTTTAGTAAGAGAGAGGGAGAGAGAGAGAGAGAAAATATAATTAAACGAATGATATTACGCTCATCGATATAATTTATTAAGACTAATGTACATAAACCGCTCACGTCTAGTAAATTTATATATTTTAATGAACATATCAGATAGGAATCACGTTGAATTTAAATAATGACGGTCGGATGATCATCGAGCAATTACTATACCCCCTACTGAAAATAATATCATCGTACCTTATCGTTGTTAAAAATATTTTTAAAAGAGCAAATATTATTCTATTTTAATACAATATAAGCGAATGCGAACCTAATGCGTACTGTCAATATGGTCCTTGACATAAAAATCGCGTTTTCTCGTTAACCTAACATTAGAACGTTTATTGGTACCGACAATCGAATACCCGTTACAAAATAATAATCATTATTCTATCTAATAGCAAAAGTTAACAACTTTTAAAAAATTTCAAAATATCGCAATTTGGCAACTTTTTATTTATGAACTTTAAAAACTACGAGTTCATAATAATAAGAATATAAATAAAACGTATGCATTTGGTATTTAACGAATAAATTGTGGTATTGCGAATACATACAAATATATATTTCACATGAACATACATTATAACATTTTTCATCGTTTTATATTATTTATATATTATAAGGCCATACTCAAATGTGAATACCAAAGTGAAAAACAAGCGTTTCATAACGTTATATAAATCGTAACATAATAATAGTAAGTAAAATATGCTAATTCGAAACGTCTACAATATACTGCCTTAAATACAAAAATCTTCCATGTGTATCGTTTATAACTTTAAGTATTTGGCAATAACTTTCGATAGCATCAAATCTACGAGCAATACAAACTATCCGGTAGCAATAACCAAAAACAAAGACGAGGAGAAGAGATCTATTTACGTTTGTATTATACAAAGTTAATTGTTTGTAAGTGTATATTTTGGATGCGTGTGGGCACGTATTGTAATTTGAAATGTAAATGAAAGTAATTGGTGTGAGAGTATCGTACACGTATTGTAAATATTAATTTGAATACATACGCGCATTTTATATTTCGATATGGTTTAATAATTATGCACTCACAACGCTATAGATTATAGCCCAAAAATCGACACACTTTTAAATATTCGGAAGGAATGAAATTTAATTCTCACAAAATCGATTTCAATTCGTCAGCTTATTTTGATTTTGTAATTCTGTTGAACGTTTCCTTATTTTGTTTTTCTAATAAAACTGAAACTAATATTTAAAAATCTGAATTTCAACTCATTTTAAATTAAACTACTTACATTTGATTTCTACAGTAATCTAGAATAAACGATTGTTAGTTCTTACTGAACTTACTAATACTTACTGAATTAAATCCAAAAATTATAAGTGATTATTGGTACATATATATACAAAACAAATAAATCACTTTTGAAGGTCATATTCAAAATGGAATGAACGTCGATATGTTTCTCCTTGTATTACGTTGCATAAATCATAATTGGCGAGTAGAATACACAAATTTGACACTATTATAGTATACAATCTTAAATACGTTATTCTTCCTGGGGTATTCGTTTATAATTATCAAAAATGTTTTATCATTAATATATACAACACTCTGTATATGAACAATAAACATTTCCGGGTAACAATAAACAAAAATTAAACCTGAGACCAAGCCGACAGTCATTTACGTTAATGTGATATACGATGAATAGTAAATTGTTATTGAGGGTATATTCGGAGTGTGTGTGGGCCCTTATCGTTGTGAAGATTGGTGGGTAGTATCGTTGACATGTTGTAATTATTAAATTGTACACGAATGCTCATTTAAATGTACTTCAAATGGTTTAGTAACAATATACTCATTACGCTATGAATTATGGCGAAAAGCTTGACGAATTTTGAATTACGCGGACGAATGAAATTAAATTCTGAAAAAATTGATTTCAATTCGTTAGCTTTTATTCAATTTGTATTTCTATCGAATGTTTTGTTATTTAGTTTTTTTATTAAGAGAACTGTAACTAATATTAAAAAATCTGAATTTTAACTTATTTTTAATTAAATTATCGAAATTCGATTCCTACACTAATCTAGAATAGACGATTGTTAGTTTTAACCTTTTTTCTGAGTTTAATCTAAAAATCGTTGATGATGTATAGTTCGATCGAATTTCGTACATATATATCCATTTATACAATCCCATACAATAATAATAAATATTTGTTT
>JAIPRN010002764.1:0-26981 GCA_025469175.1 Geopemphigus sp. TES_GeoC_2020 | reverse complement strand
CCCGCAGGGCCGGCAAACCGTCCCCGCGGGCAATAAAGTACCGATTAAATGTTAAGTTGACATCGGTGGGTCAACCCGGAGAGCGCTTTTACACGCACTCCTCCCGCTATTCTGGCCACCACGCCGGCTAGCGGTGGGCCATGTCTACCGTCCTAAATATCAGAATTTCTTCATGTCCAAAATTCGTAAATTGTTTAGCTAGTTCTTTTTTTCCATACCTAATCAAGGCCCTTTTTAGCCCTCAGAATCTTTCTTGCAAATTTTGCTAACTCTGTGTAATATCTTTGTATTTTTAATAACACACTGGACGTACAAGGCCACTCTTCGTTACTCAAATTTAAAGATTTTTCAATTTTTCTCTATTCGAGTCATGTAATTTACAATCATGTAACACGTGATCTACTATTTCAATCGCTAGGCCACACCCACATTTCGCTTCCCCAACCAGGCGAAATGATTTTAATTTAGCATTAAAATCGCCATGGCCAGTCAGAAATTGGGTTGTATAGTGGTCAATTTTAATTGGCATACTTAATCTTCTTCTTACATTTGGTATCATAAAGTCCATCTACCTTTTGTGGACTCATTCCATCTATTCTGCCATGGGTCTAAAAACGATTCATATCTGATTATTGCCTCTGTTTCGGTTATTTTACCTTTCCTTAGTTCTTTTATTACAATACCCGATTCAATTTCCAGGTCCAAAGGGAGTTAACCCGCTACTATTTGTAAAGCATCAGTCGAGGTCGTTTTATATGTTCCCATCATTGATAATAAAGGTCTTCGCTGTTTTTGTCCCAGCAGTCTCACTGCTCCCTTAGTCTTTACTGTCTTACCCCATACCTCGGAAGCGTACGTTATGCGGGGCAGGAAAACCGTCCTATAAATTATTTTAGACGTAACTTGTGTCATTCCCCAATCGGCACTTGTCACTATTCTTAATCTTGAATATAAATCACCGGATTTACCAACTATACACTTTAAATGTGCCCCGAACTTTCTAAATCTATCCACTATTACTCCTAAGTGTTTAATTTTATCTGTCAAGTTAATAATGCCAGTACTTGGTTTTATCTCAAGGCCCTCATCGAGGTTACCTTTAAATACAACGGTGTTAGATTTCTCATAGGAGAAGCCCCTCTCATAGGCCCAAACCTCTAATATCTCTAGGAAAACACCAGCCCTTCTTTCCACATCTGCTTTATTTAATCCCGCAACCAATATAGTGATATCATAATTCTTGTCCGATTATCCATTCCTATACGTAGGGCCTGCTCCATGGTAATGTTCCATAACAGGGGTCCCAATTGGGATCCCTGAGGGCATCCTCTAGTTAGTTCCTTATAGACCGTTGCATTTTCGACTTTCAATACCGCTTTTCTACCTCTGAGGTAGTTATAGATAAGTGATGTCGTACGGTTTGAAGCTCCGGGGACAGTATGTTTTCGGACGAAGGGCGTTCGCGTATTTTTTTCGTATTAGAGTGGAAAACGATACGAAAAAAGAACGGCCGTCCCGCCCGTAACGACGACGCGCGATCGTTTTTTTTTCGTTTTTATTATTTTTAATCTCGCCCGGGGCCTTGACGGTAAAGAGTCCGCCTAATCCCTAAAAATAACGTACAATATACCTCTACTTTACTTAGAGTTTATTGCGCGCACGATTCGAGCGACTTACGCGGGACACGACTAGGGAAGCAACGAAAACTACAACGACACGCGCTTTTATTAAAAAAAAAGACTACAAAGCCACCGTCCTAATCGTTTAATACTGTAACAATATATATATATATAAGTCGTCTTACCTTGTCCCCAAAGCGCGACGGCGATTATATCATTACACGAGAACGGCGTCGTTTATATATCGTATTCAAAACCCGCGACGTTATTTACGACCGAGGATGAAACGGCGATTTTCGCGCGCGAGATTTCGACCCGGGCCCAAATTACGCGTATATACACGCGACAGGCGTGTGAAAAGACCATCCGAATAATACACAATCGTACCTCGCGGTGTCCAATCGGTACGGATTCGATCTTCGTGTTCCAAAAATTATTTCCGTCCTAAACTTTCTCGCGAATCGGAATATATTGTACGCGGGAACTTCGCTACCTCCGCGCGATATTGTTCGACGACGATTCGGCTTTTCGGTCCGATTTTCGCACCCTCCCACCGTCGAACCGATCCGTGATATCGTCACGTGACAAAGGCGAACGTAATAAAAAGCGTAAACTAGAAGAAATGTATACGACACGTACCGGTTCCTTTTCCGGATCGTTTTTTTTTTCACGAATTCGATATTCCGTAAACCATAATATTTGTCGCGCGCTTTTTGCTACGCTTTTCGCCGCGAACGTCGCAAAACGATTTTTCGCCTCGAATCGTCGACGTTTTCGACGATTACGCGAAAAATCGTTTCAACTCTCCGAAACATCCGTTCAATTCATCTCAATGTTACACTTCGTCTTCGACACTTAACGATTACCGAAACGGCGTAATTTCACTTCGACGAATTTATTAAACACGATTTATTAAGACGTCGTTCCCGCGACGTAACAATTTGCGATCGAGATGAAAAAGGTTTTTATGTTTTCGGTTCGATATACGTACGCGAACAGATATTTCGCCGTACGAAACGCGCAAAATCGATTCGTAGATCGCCATCGACCGGCTGACCGTTATTTTCGACCGGTATCGACGGAATTTCAACACGGACGTTTATCGTTGACGAACGAGTTTACGTACGCTCGCGTTCATTTACGAAACGTTCACGTCTGAAATTATAATTATCGAACGTCGACGATCGAACCGCGAAGTGTTTAAAAATATTTCCAAATTTACGTTTCGGCGGCGAAAAACTTTTTCTATTTTATTCCTCTCGGTACGTCGCAACGACGAATCGCGGCCCGGGCCTCTTTCAGTCCGTCCCGAAATTATACTCTAGCGCGATTATTACGCGAACCTAACACGTAGACGACGCACGATTATTACGTCGTCTCCGTAAAACCCACTCGACTTAATCTACTTAATCGGCTACTTAATTCAATAGGATATACACTCTACAGCGTTCTGTTTACACCTAGTGAGGCGTAGTAAATCTCACCTCTGTCCACCCGCCAGCAACACTGAAACTTACCGAAGATTTAGTCATACACACATATGTATAATGTATGCGTAATGTACAGTAATACCTGTACGCGCGATTATATAATATTTATGTATCGCGTATAATAACATTCGACATACGATAAGTAATTACCATCCGTTGTGCGCAGGTAAATTCGCGTGGACAAACGCGACGATAATAATAATCGTTTACCGGACTAGTCCGAACAATTATCGCTACGTTCGTGTTTACGCGGAATACGCCACTCTCGGGGCTCTCGTCGTTAAAATACTTTATTTGGTCACTGTTACGCGCGCGTTTATATATTTTGCTCGAAGTGTGTACATTCTCGAAAAATACGACGAAAAACCATTCGCTTACGTAAATATAATAAAAACGTTTCCGGGTTTGATTTCCATCAAGCGATTCGCGTGAACTGTTCGGAGGCGTCGCCGCAACACGTCCAACGGCGGAATTCGCAATCGATGATACATTTTCTTTTGAAAACCAACTTCTCGACCAACGGATATAACGAATCTACGAATTTATATTCGTACGGGGATTTTATTTGGGAACTCGTCGATACCGTCGATAACACTTGAACGATATCCGGCAAATTCTAACCGGCGTTTTACACCTACCGTTCAGAACTCTTTTGATCGGGACGCTCTCCATTCTGTCCTGTCCAACGTGAGAGACCCTACCGGTGACGCTGTCCGTTCAAGCCCCCTCACCACGACAAGATGAGTTCCATAGGGGGGGGGGTGTACTGGACGATACCGCGGCGAGTATGGTTCGAAAACTATTACTTTTTTCGGGAGGGTCTTGTTTTGTATTCGACGACGGGATAATTAATTATAGACAGGTTTAAGGACCAAGGGACCCCGAATAGCTGGGAGGATAAGGCGAGGGAATAAAATTACGTAGAGTTTCCCGCGGTGTTGTTGTTGCTAATATTTGTATCGTCGCCGTTGTCTGATAGTAACAATCAAAGTGCGGGCAACAACGATAATATACCGACGTAATAAAATGATAATATCTGGCGAAAACGTTACGATAATTCGTTATATTATTATTGTTGTAATCGCGAAAAGTATCTGAATGGCACGCGCCCGTTGTCCGTACGTCCAGACGAGCGAAATATTTTGCTTTCTGGTCTAGAATCGGCGGACATCGGAAAAGTAATATTACCCGCTGTAAGGTTGACTTAAAGTCGACCACTACTTTGTAACGTTTTTTCTTTCTGGTACCGGAAGCGTCTAATTCCTTCGGAACAATCACGAGTTGGGCGTTTCGTAGACACGCACGTACAATATTGTCGATAAATAATTACCGTATTTTCCGAACGGAACGTTTTCCGTCGTCGTTCCGTTACGGACTACGCATAGTCGACGAAAAAAGGTCGTTCCGAAATATCGGCCAACAGCTGACGGCGTAAAACGATAATATTTCAAATACGTTATACGAAAGCCCTCCATCCCCGCACGGACACGTTTTATTTTTCTAGGTCGACACCGATATACTTTATTATATATACGCGTAAAGATCGCGGAAAGTCCAAAACGTAAAATCGGCGTATATATATATATATACGTGGGCGCGTCTAGAAAATAATACGACCACTTTTCCCGTCCTACGCCAACAGCTCGGGTCTCTCTACATATATATATAACGTATATACGTCCGAACGGAGGTTACTGAGTATAGTACAAATCAAATTCCAATACAGACCCGAGTTCTAAATTAAAGTCCTTCCGGGTATCCCTCGGCCGGCCTTTAATATAAAATATACGAGCGGGCCGACGTAATATCAGTTTTCATATATAAAAAACATTTACCGTTCGGAAAATTGTTCGCGCGGCCTTTTCATTTCACCCGTTCCGGCCGATTTCCTCGTCGCCGTTGCCGCGAAAATGGCCACCGTCGGTGGTGGTGGCGTCCCAACCGGCTTTTGTATAATCCATTGGTCCGCCGAAGAAAGCCTTCCAAACTTCTACGGCCGATGGAGCACCTCCGTTTGGGTCCGACGAAAGTCCCCCTTGGCCGGCTATTATTATACGGGCGGACGATCGATAGTTGGCCGACGATAATGTCGAAGTTTCGCTTTCCATGCCCGAACCGGGGCCGCGACTAATGGCCACGGGCGGACCATCCCCGCTCTACGTTTTCCGTCGCGTCGTTTCGACACCGACTCGTCCTACGGCGTCGTTGATTTCAGTCCAAATAATGATCGTCAGCACCTCGTTTCACGAACGGGCGATTTTCTTGGACATTTCGTCTGGCGATTACGGCGCGACGTGACAGTCCCGCGAGGAACGCCGCCGCCGACGATTGAATGGCGCGTTGCGTGTACGTTCTAGTCGGCGATCGAAACGGAAAAACCGACGAAAATATTCGTTACGATAATGCCACTCACGGGTCCCACACTTTCGTTTACATTACACGTACAAAACAATTCGATCGAAGGTAAAACGATTATTATTATTGTCGAATACGACGTTAGACTTAGAAATTCGAAAATTGTCAACGATCGTGGTAAGTGACATATTTTGTTCGTTACTATAAACGTTCGAGTTAAATTTTGGTTACGATACCGAACCTCGTTACTGCGCCACGTTAGCGTCAGAAAAATTGTTAAAACGGACACAATTTTACGGTTTTTAAAAAAACCGTTACGCTCGGCGTAAGAATTTACGGAATCTTAATTACGAAACGTACATTATTTATAAAAATGGTCTCGTCTTTAGAAATCCCAGCGGAAAGGAACTTTCACAGTTTCCTCAGATGATCGTAAGAGGCGACTAACAAGTTTGCGTCGGGTTGACAGCCGGTGTTGTAAAATGTGATCAGAGTACGAGAGGTCCGATACAAAAACTAGGCGGTTCGTCCCATTTTGGACGTGTGGGCGGACAATTGTGGAGAGGAAGAAGGTCTTTAGATATTCATTATCTCTTCAATTATTTCTCAAACAAAATATTAAACTACGGAACTACTTCAAATTCTTACGGTTTTTAAAATTTAGTTTAAGAACGATTATAGATATGATCAAATGTCTTAAATAAAATGTAATTCCGTGAACGAAAAAGGTAATTAGTTTAAATTACTTAAGGTTAATTTTTTTATTTACGCGGTATATTTATCTGAAATAGGAATAAAAAATTGGGGTGGTTCGTATATATATCGTTTTTAAAATTATTTTCGCTATTAAGTTTTATTCGTTATTAAATTGAATCGAATTACAATATATTTGTGTAGTTCTAAATATGTATGGTCTTACAAACTATGACTTACAAATTTGTCGACTTTTGTGGCACATGAAGGGGCCAAATTACTTTTTTTATAGTAATGAATGAAATGGGGACGCGATATAAAAAAATAAAATTTTTTTTCTCCTATAATTAAGGAACACCCTAGAGTAGAATAAATTTAATAATATTGTCGTTTCGAGTTAACAACATCTATACTTATACTTAACACGATATTTAAAAAAATATATATAATATCAACGTAAAATGTTTAGAGAAGTCAAAATAATCAATTTGTATTAGGATTTTTTTTATTTTTTTTAGTCAATAAAATGTATTTAAGAAATAAATCGTACAGTGTGAAAACATTATTTACTATGTAATTTATGTACAACAAAGAATAACTACTGAATTTAGTTCATTTCATCATGTAACTGAGCGAGTAATGCTTTCCGTTTTGCTTCTAGCTCATCATCGCTCAATTCAGTGGATCTGAAATTTTTCTTCCCTTTTGACTCGTCTAAATCAGATCTTCTCAAACTCGACGACTATAATAAGAGAAACCGATATAATTTTGGGTTACAATAATTACTCGCACACGTCGCAACACTGACGCATCATCAGGTATATAAAAAATTTAATATTTACTCTTGAACGAGAATGGCCCAAAGGACTTTCCGAGTGTTTTTTCTTTTTAGATTTTTTTATTTTTCGTTTTCGACTCTCACTATCACTTGTGATGTCCAGGGGTGAATCCTCTTTGGTTTTTTTCTTATATTTACTATATTCAGAATCACTGGATTCCTGTGAACCGATTATTGTTACTTAATTAGGGACAAGACTTCTCGCACGCAGTTTATTATTCATATACGCATATTAATTATAGAGTCATAAATAATATTCCATTATGAAATTATATCAAAAAGATTCGTGAATAGTTTACTTTAGTTTTAAAAATACGATAAAAATTTTACACATAAGTCTTTCTAATTCTTATAGTACAATAGTTGTCGTCGTAATTAATGAGATCGTAATTACCTTGATGGATTAAATATTTCTAAAAGTTCTTTAATAAATTGACTTAAAAGGCCCGTAAAATATTGTTATAAAATATATTTTGTATTCTTTTATGAAACGAAATGTGTATAAACGCAAACTTCAATAATTATTAATAGCGAACAATTTAAGAAATCATATTTTCCAGTACTTTATATTTCGTGAATATTATATTCTGGTTTATTATCACAGTATTCAAACATTTTTGTCGTTTTAAAATCTACGCTATTTGTACAATTCTTATTTAAAAAAATTCGAATTTACCAGTGATTTTGATCGAGATTTTTTCTTATGTTTTTTATTCTTTTTAGATTTTTTCATTTTAGAATGATGATGATTACAAACTTCTTCTGTGTCCACTTGGAATTCCTGTATAATAGACAACAATTACAAACATATTTATCCAGATTCTTAATAAATCACTTACATGTTCAAATTTGTGTTTATTTAAATAATCAGTACTATATACATCTAAGCATGTATATTTTTTAATTAAGTTTCTCTAAAAAATTGTATAATCAAACAGTAAATATATTATTTAATGGTTATGTTTAAATATTTATACGTATGTTTAATGTACAAGCATATAGGATGTTTATAACAATAATAAGATTTATTTGAATTAGAGTAGATCAGTGTTTCTCAAACTTTAAGTACTAAACACAGTGGATGTAAAGGGTACGAATCATTTGTACATATTAATTTGGTTATATCTATTTTCAAAGAAACTAAACACAGTGGATGTAAAGGGTACGAATCATTTGTACATATTAATTTGGTTATATCTATTTTCAAATAAACTGGACAATTGTAACTAAATTCACAAGTATCAACTAAATAGAAAGATTTACAAATTTTTTATAAAAAATTTTTGATTTAATACCTATTTGATTTGTTTTTACGTATATTTATTACATGTAATTATCGTAAAAGGTCTAAAACATTTTTTGAGAAGCACTGCTCCACTAGACAACAACCCAAAAGCTAACGGATGGTTTGCAGCCACCTTTCCATAAATGTTTCTGATCACAACGTAAATATCTATCACCGAAATTGAATTATTGTTTCAAAATTACGAATTCACAAGCTGCAATTGTCCGCTAGTATTCAGGTGGTTGTCTATAATTTTAGTAAATCAGAAAACTGTAAGAAATCTCACACAAATGCGACAAAATAAATTCCATTTAGTTTTATATTTAAACGTTGTTACCTTAAATATTTCCTTTAACTTTCTTTGTACATTCTTAAAACAAATCTAGAAGTTAGGAAGGTTTTTAAAAATATTGTTCAATATTATTCATATGTTTAATGTTCAAATATTTAATGGAATAATTTTCTTAATTTTGAAAAATAAAGCAATTATTTAAGGGTGTTTTTTTACAAAAGTAAAAATATTGGGAATTAACGTTAATTTTATATAAAAAGCGAATATGAATTAGATCTGTCTTATAATATTTGAGAATTTGATTATTCAGTATTTATTCTATATATTTGTGAATTGTGATATAATATAAAAATAATATATTTCACCTAATGCAAATTAATTTTTATAAAAACGAGTGCAATATTTCCATACTTTTACTAACAATTTTAAAGAAAGATAAAGGTATTTACCTTAAAAATACGAAGTCTTTCTGATTCTAATGTTATGGCTTGGAAAGCTTGGTGGTTCTCAATATGTCCACATACATCGTTCCAGTTAGATTTATAATCCACATCCATTTCTTTGAGCAATGATCTAAATGCTGTTTCTAATTTTCGCTGTCTTCTATTTTCTTCACGCAATCGTTCTTTCTCTTTTCCCTCGGCCTATTCAAAATTTGACAATGATTAATAGTCGAATGAAAAACAATCAAAAGATTTTATAAAAGTATAGTGCATTAAAAGTTATAAAATGGTACTGATGAAGAATGAAACTGTAAAAAAGAAATGGAAAGAGTATTTTGAACAATTACTTAAAGAGTATCCCAAAGAGGTCGTAGAGGACATTCCACGGAACGTGGGTTAACATAATTGAGTCATATGAGAATTACTGATGAGTACATGAATAATATAGGTGATTGGGTGAAGTGGAGATTGAGAACTAAGATGGCTGATCCCAAATTGCTAGGAAAAAAGGCAAGGAAGATTACCTTTTCAATAAATCCATGGTAAGCCAATTTAACATTACCAGCATCCAAAGTTTCTGATCGTTTATCTAAACAAATTACTCGAGCAAACTCTTCAAATGTAGTATTTATCTAAAAGTAATAAAATTAAAACTATCTTATCTGTGAAAACCCTAGATTGAAATTTCAATGACTTTACATTAACTACGAATAAGTTTTCTTTAATTATTTCTTTAATAATTTTTTTTTCTTCATGAAACCTCGACTTTAAATCTTCCACATAGAACTTGAAAAGATCTAAAGCTGTAGAACCTAAAATATATATATATATCGAATTAAAAACGAAATTCTCATTTAAAATAGAAGGAATATATCAGAACGAATTGTAAGCCAAATAAAATTTTACCAGGTTGACCAAGGAGAGCAGAAAATCGGATGTCTGTACTTATAATGGGATATAATTCTTTCCATAGAGACATTGAGGTTAATTTTCCTTGTTGGTGAAGTTCTTCCAAAAACATCTAAACCACAACAATTACTAGCATTGGGAACAAAATTTGAAAACAATTTAAAAATACGTACACCAAAGTTATCACGATTTTTGCGTTCTTGTTGTTTTCTTCTCCGTCGTTCTCTTTCTTTGTCATGTTCTTCTTCTTTTTCTAATTCACGAATATGGTCTTGAAATACGGTCAGAGCATCTTCTTTTTCCATACCTAGGATTGAAATTGATTAATTACAAAACAATAATCTCATTCATACATAAAGAGCATTCATATATACATTTATTTATAGCAATTAATATCTGAACAAACCTAATAATTTTGGATCGTTAACAAAATTTTGATTATTAAGGAGCATTTCTTGAACTTGGTACCAAGTTGTAGTATGATCAACTAATGTCATGGAATCCAATACTGATGCTAATTGTTTCATATTACGTTTTTTTTGTACTTTAGCTTCTTCTTTCTCTCTTTTGGCTAAATTAAACATCACATCATCATACACATCGCGCCGATCTATTTCAGATACGTTTCTCCAAATCTAAAATATAAACCACAAATAATTTAGTATACCTTATATTTTAGATTATTGATTGTGGTATCTACAAAATAATGTTTGACAAAGATGTGTTTTCACACTTGATTTCATAAAACTGGTCATTGGTGGTGAACACATTCATAAATTAATGAGTTAGAGAAAGAGGAGTGGCAAAAAGAATAACTTAGAATTTAAAACTTTTAATACTTACTATCTTAAAAAATATTATATCTATATTTATGTTATTATTTAGTAATATTTAGTTTTAACAAAATATGTCACAAACAGTAAAAAATGTACTTAAATTGTTGAAAAGAATGATTGTAAGTACATCTAAAATTATCACAAAAATGTTAATTTTAATTTATGCTTTAGAAGTTTGCATTTTATAAATCAAATGTATATAAAGTTAATTATTATATAAAAGCATTAAAAAAAGAATGAAAATGCATCAATTTCCAGATTTTAATAATGATATATAAATATAACTATCTAATATACCATTGCTGTTCTATCAAACCGATTAAATAAAAATAGATGACAATAGGAATAACAGCTAACCTGTAATATAATGCAAAACCTCACAAATTTACAATTCAATAATAATTATGATTAAGTATAGGAAAAAATTAATTATAATGGTGTTTAGACTAAAATAGGTAATTTATGACTAAGATATATGCCTTTCAATCATCACATCACCACATAAAATTTTATGATTAGTTTTTACTTACATCTAAATGCTCAAATCTCTCTTCAAGTTTATAGAATTTGGTTTTGGATGTAACGTCTTCACTTTTCATTAAAAACTTTTCTAGGTCTTCTTTTGCTTTTTTAGCTTTTAATCTATGTTCATCTTTTTCATCTTTTTGTTTTTGTGTTTTATAAGCATTAAAAAGTTGTCTTTTTTCATTTAGTTTCTTTACTTGAGGATATAACGGATCACGACTGATAATTTTAACAGTCTGATCCCATGACGCATTACTTGGAATATTCTAAAATTAAGAGAAAAAAAATTTAGTTTTCTCCTATTATAAATAAATGTTATAATTTGTACTTTTTTCTTTAAAAGTTCTTTAAATGCTTCAATTAATTCTTGTTTATTTTTTAAAATTGGTACTTCTTGTGACTGCATTTTGGATTTAGATCCCTTCCCAGATACATTATTTGTAGGCTTATTTTCATCAGGTACAGCAATAGATGCTAAAGTAGCTGCCATTGCTTGATCCATGGCTGAACTCGAATCTAATATTATAAATAAATAAATTATTATTAAACATTTTATTTAATCATTATTTTAGATGACTTCAAAGCACAATAGACTTTTAAACCAATACCTCCTAATTTAAGCAAATTTTATGGTCATATTATATACCCTCAAATGATTTCCATAAATGTATTGTATCAAAAAATGTTCACTTTTTAAAAATTATATAGAAGTGGTGTTCATTAACACATACTATCATTAATAAACAATACTAAATACTTAAATTATAAAATAATTATGTAGGTAGTATACAAGCTATATTTTAATTTTTATCCTAAGAAGCATTCGCATTTAAAGAACAGGAAATACTAATAATTTTAAGAAGCATTTAAGAATTATTGAAAAAAAATCCATCAAAACTAATTGATAAAAACTTAAACTGCAAAAAAAACTTCATACTAGTGATATACATACATATTTCAAAAACTATGTTATAATGTTTAACACATAGCTTTTATGAGAACATTACTACACTAAAGTTTGTAAATATATATATATATATATATAAACAAATATGTATGCACATCAATCATAATTTACTAATTTTAATAACAAAATATTTTCTCATGGAATGAAGTCACATCAATTTTAAATTAAACAAATTTAATATAGAGGAAAAAATTTTCTTGGAAATTGTTTTCCTTTTTATACTTTTATTTTGCTTTACAAAAACTTTTCAGCCATTTGTGTTAATAATCATTACCTAAACTATCCGATCCTCTATCAATTGGTAGTTCTATAGGTTGTTGTATTAATGATGTTTGACTGAAAACAAATAAATCAATATCAATAAATGAAATACTTTATTATAAGCTTAAAAAAAACCCCATATTATTTTACTTTATTCCTTGCTCAGTGCCAATTTTCAACTCTTCTAATTCGGTTGGTATGGTCCAACTCGATTCTTTTGTATTTATGTTATGATAGTACATGGCACCAGTGTCTGATTTATATTCCTTCCATGGACATTGGTCTAACAGAAGCTGAAATAATAACGTACTCGATATACAAAAAAATACAAAATTAATATTAATAACGATCGACAAACCTCCATTTTGGTTTTTAACTCATCTGGTTTATCCCAAGAGCTCTGTTTGGTTCCTGAATTATAATAATATAACCGGCCATCTGGAGCTTTATGTTCAGTCCAATCACTGGTAGGTTTTATTTCGTCACTACACAAAATCGCACACATTAATACAGATCAAGCAACTATATATTTTCCTGTAGAATGAACGTACAATATTACATAAATATTGATACAGAAATGTATCCATCGGTATTTAGAAAGTTCGTCATTAATATTTTTTTTTTATAAATTGTATCGTAAATTATCAGCGATTTGTCTAAATCAAAATTAAGTAAAAATAATTAAACGAAACGCACCATCTTTTATAAACCATAATTCTCAAATGTTTAAATCATTGACAACATATAACGGCACTTCCCATCACCACTCTCCCCCCCAAAAAAAAATTAATGTAACAGCATTCAACCAAATGGTAGTTTAATTGAAGTTAAAAATATTTCTATTTTTAATGAATTATGTTGAAAATGCAAAAGTTTTAAATTAAAAAATGTTTTTTATTGTTCAATTATGATAACTCTTACCAATCGCAGTCCTATTCTCTCGGGTATCACCACCAATCATAGATACTGTAGTACCGACATTCAGCAAAATCAATAGGAATCGTGTATGGCCTAATATCAAAGTTTATCATATTTTAAGTCTAGAATGTTAAGGGCCAGTTACCAAATATACATGCATATTTATAAAACGAAAATTAACAGAATTCAGTGTCTAATTAGAATGTATTATAACTCTAACGAGAAAAAAGTTAATCTGTTCGAATTTAAAATTATTAAAAAACAATTATATATATATATATATATAGAAATAGTATATACACAACTAGGCTTATATTGTTATATTAATGTGTTATAACAAATCAAAATCCATTATATGATTTTATTTATGTCATTGTTTAACTTAAAAATTAAAATTACATACACAAAACTTCCAAAGGTTCAAAGTCATTAAACACATTTTTATCGTTAATAATTTAGTTATTTATTAAGTTAGTTATTTTTATTAAGGAATTTACACCAAGAATTATCAATTTTATAATAAAAATGTTTGATTAACAATATATATTATTGGTTTATGATGAAAAATGTTTATAAAATAGTGTAATATTTGAAAGTTTATTATATAATATTGACTAGACTCAAACGGTTATTTTTAAATTACAAACGCACAATGGCCATTTATAACTTGTAGTTCTCGATGAATTTATAATCAACAAAATTTAAACGCTTAAAGCTACTAAAATGGATAAGTATAGGTATATACATGCAATATGATTTATTTTGATACGTTACAATATTAATATCAATTAACAAAACAAAAACAACCGTATAGTTTACATATAAATAACATGGTGAAAATATATTAATAGCGAATTATACTTACGTTGGCGGTTGTGAAACAGACTTGGTAAAGGACACCGGAGCCCCGACAATTTCCCCTGAAAAAAACGATATATCACTATGTTGTAAAACGAATTGAAACCGCAAGTATGTCCATTGTACACGCAGACAGTTGTTTTTGACGGATCGTGTATATGTATATATACATGTATTCAAAAATATTTACCCGGCATGTTCATGTTGTACGGAGGCATGAATGGCGGCGGCATACCTGGCGGGCCAATACCCATCGGCGCGGCGGCCATGAAACCAGGGGGTATTGCGCCCGGCGTGAAGCCCATCTGGGACGTGGGCGGAAACGCCGGCGGCGGGATCATCGGAGGCGCTATTCTGGTGTTCATGGACGCTACGGAGTTCGGTGAATCCTGGTGGAAACGACGGGTCGTTTTGAAAAACGGGCGCACCCTTTTAAACGGAACGGTCATGTTGCGGCGACCGTTCCGATTTCTACTCACCATTGGGAATGGAGGAGGATCACGGTTCCCGACGGTATGTTAACACGAACGGTGACCGGTAGACGGTGGGTATTTATGCATTTAAAACGCGGTACGCGCGCGGGTCAAACGGCAAACACCATCGCGCGACGGACAGCGGTCGAACCGACAGTTTGTCGCTACAAAACCAGAAACGCGAAGCGACGAAATGAAACATAAAAACGGAACGCGCCGCGGTGAGAGTTTCCGACAACGACACGGTAAGTCGAAACGATTATCGTAACAACGGATGGTCGTCGAACGTTGACGATAGTCAGAAGGGCTGAGATGGTTTTGGTGTATTCTTTTATTTCTTTTTTGTTATGTTGTTAGTGAATGAAGTTAGCGACGGTTATGACGGGCTACTACAACAACTCGACGATGTGGTTACAGTGCTCAGCGTCGGCGGCGACGGGTTACCGAGGTAACCGCGTTCGCAAGTCTTATCACGATTCCAAAGATGTTCGACACGGTAAAATTGTGTATATGGGCCGTGCCACAGTTGCCGCTTTTTCGCGCTTTTCGAATTGTTCGTGTCCCCCGCCGTCTGCTCGAGTAACAATGTACTATAATGTAAGCGAGTAACAGGAACGTTTCTAGAAGTCAAAAAGAACGCCCGTCAATAACTAATAACGCCGTACCGCCGCTAGTATTCCAAATTCGAAAATTAAGTAATTTTGTATTAGAAGTATTTTTATGTGTGTGTCTGTGTGTTTTGTACAAAATCTCGCCTTAAAACACATTACAATACTATTGGCGTGGCTTTTGTGGTTGGTGATTTATGTACGCCTACGAAAAGACGACACGATATTGTAAATAGTGAATCGACGGAATCGGTTTTTTTTTCGTATTTTGCCTGCAGCGTGCGACTATGCACATCTGTTCAAACAGACGCCGAGAAATGAATACTAAGGCTGCGGACAACCGGTTTGTTTTTTTGTCGTACAAAATCGCCATATCTCACGTTTTGGTCGTATTGAACGATCGAATTGCGTACCTTCGAATATATCGCGACCGTACGACGAATTATGTTCCGGTGTTTCGTTGTATATCGCGCGGATGTCGGAAACCTGACCGAACGGTTTAGATTATAGTTGCGACGCTAATGGTAAACAAAAACGCCGCCCAACGGGGATGATAGCTTAAAATTCGTAACGCGACGGGTCTTCGTGTAAGTTAAAAGGCGGTTGTATATTCGTTTTTGAACTTCCGTTGTACGCGCACCTATCTACCTACTTACGCCCTGATGAATCATCGAATTGTCTATAACTGTGGTGGGTGCTCTCGGGTCTAGCCATCGGCCATTATGCGTTACACGTTTTTAAGCAATCCGATGTTTTTCGCATAGAATCGATTATGACGAACAACCACAATCGAAAAAAATTCGTATTAGCCGCGATCCGTTATAAATGTAGGTGTAAAATATTGAAACCAAATATAGACGATGCTGCGAATAAATATGTTTAAGGGGTTTTTGGTTTTTGGAAAAAACAAAATTTTCGTATTTGTATCTAACGTAATCCGAAAATTGGGGCATTTTGACGATTGCGAATCTCGCGGGAACTTTTGAACCAACCGAAAAAACGCTTTAGCCTGAAATACAATTATTGCTATTTCGAAGTGAAGTATCGTGTACCGTTACCACTCTATTTCGAAATAAAATTGGTCCCCGCCGGGCACGACTTGCTTAAGCGAATATCTAATATTTCGAAAATCGTATAAGCGTCCAACAGTGTCGTTTTTGAACATTCTCACTTAATTTGTTTGTACAGTTTTTTAAGCAAATATTGATTTCTAATATAAATGACAACGGGTGTAGTGTATTAATCCGATCGAAACCACAATTTCAAAAAGATTTCGAGTCGCGGTTTCCATGCATGTCAGTGCGAATGGGACACTAATACTATTTAGACGGAGAGTTTAGAGTCGGTATTATTACATTGAATTTAAAAGCGACGATAAATCGTCATATTCGAAAAACGATTTTAAGTCGCGCCAATAGCATATAATTGATAAATACGTCACGTAATTAAGATATATCGATATAGTAATACGCGAAATAAATTAATTTTTCGTATATTAAATTTGATAATATTTTATCGATATATCGATCTTAACAAATTTTATAATTTATCCTCAATCTTGTATTCAATTTTCAGCTCTTAAACACAAAATATGCCCTACTTATAAAGAATTATTACTTAATAATTATTGAATAAAGAAGCGGGGTCTTTCAATATTTAATATTGTTTTTATTACTGTTTGAATACTATACGATAAATCCTAGTTTTCAGGTCTTCGATCGTAAAATCAGAAACGTCGTTAATTATTAAATAACATAAATACACTGAAAATTATCAACAATTTCAAAATATTCTATATTTAGTTCGAATTTGATCGAATTTTTTCAAAAATTTATCGCGTATTCTTATATTGTTGGAACAAAATCAACATGTTAAGTGTTTCGAAACTTTATTGTAGGAATAATATATGAAAAAAAATCGATATTAGATTTGACAAAAATTATAAGTGTACCGTAGTTTTTTTACAATTTTTATTGTAGTTATTTGTGCATTTAAAAAAATTATTAAAAAAAAATCGAAATACGCATAAAATAAAGTATCAACGACCGTGTGCATTATTCCAAAATGTGTGCGTAAACAATAAAGTACATATCAACAATAATTATTTACAAACAGCAATTGATCTTTGTATAATTGGTTTAAAAGTTTCAAGGGTTCGTTAATTTACTTATTTAAAATTTAATTGAGATTTTAGAAACAACGGGTTTAGAATAGGCGCCATTATATTATTTTTCGGTGGCGGTTGATTCGAATTGTAATTAAATTATTATATATTTTATTTTTTATTATGTATATATATATATTTCTTTTTCTAAGTTGAATCTTATCATTTAACACGACAAAAAAGTCGACATTATATATCAAAAAAAAACTGCTAAGTACTGTTCGAACACTTAATAATATATTATTTACCTATTTTAACACTTCCACAAAATATTGTTTATAAAACTGACGTAATTATTACTCATTATGGTATGATAAGACGATAATTGGACAATTTTCCAAAATGTATTTGTTTAATCGTTCGATGTGAAACGTGCAATCGATTATCATTATTATTCGCGTTAATATAATAATTTCTTAATAAAATATATATATGTATGTCATTATAACGTTTATTTGTGCGAAAAACGCGGCATCTCTGGAAATGACATAAAGAGGAAATTATTTTAATTAAAAGTTAGTGTATCGCTTTATTCGTTAAATATCTATTATTATTTCGTCACTCTGTAATTCGATTAATGACGAATCGACGAATATTACGCGTACATATCGTTTACATTTTTAAACAAAGGTTCGGTGTTTCAATCGAAAAACACCTCTTCGACTTATGTCGTGTACGCAAGAAACGGTACTCTAAATGTAGGAAGAAGTGATTCTGAAAGCGTATAATTAATCCTGTCACTTACGCGCGCACATTGCGCTATTTGTTTCCAAATAAACGCGCGATTCGTTCCGTTTATATCATGATACCAGTATCGTCTTGGTTCCGGGCAAATCCTAAAAACGTATTATAAACTAATAACGTATCAAATAATAAACTCACTTACCTTATTCGGACTTAATGATTTTTTTAACGTACGCGGGGTTACTTTAATGTATTACGTACTTTAATATATCGTGGCGTCAACATAAACACATACACATACACACACAAACACATATATATATGTATAGTAAAACGTAAATACGTAAAATTATTAAAACGTTGAAGATAATCGATAGAAAGCCGCGTATTGGATTTTTCGTTAAGACGAATTATTCGACGGTCAGATACGAAACTCTTAATTGCGTTATGTGGCGAGAATTTTAACACACATAATACGTCGTTTCGCTGTTTGAATAAGGTACATTTGAACGTTTTATTTACTTTTACTAGTTTTCGACTGGCAACACGAATACATACACATGGTTGACACTATTATTGAATATACACGTACACGTATGCGCCTTCTGTCGCAGTTGTCTTAATAACACGCGAAATGGTATAGAATGTTGGAGATATATATATATAGGTCATACAATTCGTTAGCGTAGCGTAGCGTATTTTCAATACGTATTAAAATACGTAGCGTATTTTCAAAATTATCGTAAAAAAACGCACGCCAACGAGTGTATCAGGTCGTAGTAGTTCGTTACACGAATGATAATAAAATATTCGGAATGATGGCCCATATTATAGTTAAGTACGCGTTTTTTTTTTTAAATTGTACATTGTTGCTGTATTTAAATATGTTTCAGGACATTGTTGGCGTTTGAATCGTCGGAGTTTTAACACGAAAAATTCACGGATAAAACACTGGCGTCTCGTGGGATTGTCAAATTTTTCGATACGATTTTTATTCGAAAACGAAACATCTTTAAAACGATTTTCGGTGTACAAATTACGCGAACGTTCGAATAATTACATATGTTCGCATTTTTCGAACATAATTTTCTGACGTTATTTTAACAATCGATCGACGTGTGACCAATGACAATTTTTTCAGTTATTAAGTTAATCGAAAAATCGCTAACGAAAAACAATCGACTATAATGTTTTTCTTTTATTTCAAAAATAATGACGCGAAACCTTTAAAGTGTTCATTAATTTTTACACAGCGCGTCGGACGGGTTTCCGATAATTTTTATTTCTATTATTCCTTTTAAATTTAGCAAATATATACAACAAACGAGCACTTGAAAGTCTAAATTAAAAAAAAACGGCCTCGAAGTACGAGCGGACCAAAAACAATGTCTGTCTTAGATTTTGTAGAAGAACGAAACAAATTTGTATCTTATTTCGATTGACTTAAGGTCGTAACAAATAACGAATGAAAATGGCACGAGTTACCCGATCCTTAATAATTGTAGAGCGTTTGAACTCCGCAAACCGAAACAGTTTACATGACCAGAGCGTGTGAAATTCAATTTTGTGTTCGAATCTACGTAAAATTCATTATAATTTCGCCGTTTCAATTGTGTTTTCTCGACGAACGGCACGGGACGTTTCGTTATTATTTTATTATCCCTTGATATGTACACTACACGGATATGATGTTGCGCGCAATGTACTTACCCCAGTTTCGAATCAACACAAGCAACCGAACGTACGCGACTGCGACTCGGGCGGACGACATTTATAATATTAGGGGCGACATCAGTCGACGTACGCCATTCTCGTTAGCTGCGTTAAATGTACACGTACTTACGCTATATTAGACGCAGTCGATCGTCAATTGAAAATACATTACCCTTACCTGATTGACTACCGTTAAGAGGACGGATAATGTCATTAAATGTGCGTATTATGTATACCTAACCTACGCGGCCAAGTAATGATGAATAATTATTTAACGAAAATGTCCTAGGCGATGAGTTCCCTTTAAATATTTCGAAAATAAAAATCGACTTATTTTAACGCGATCGTGTTCGTACTCGTTAGATCGATAAATATTTGTTACCGTAATATATTAATAACAGTTATCGTCATTTCCTATAATTCGAACGGAAAGAATTTTTTGTTTAGAAAAATCCACGGAAATTTCAAATCGTTTTTGGAATTATAACACGCACGCCAAACAACGAAATTTGGGTTGACGAAAGTCGTCGTGTCGACAGTTGTACCGTTAACGGTTAATTAAAAGCGTTGGCCGTAGGAGTCGCTTTCGTGTAGTTGGGCGGAAAGCCGCCGCGTATGTTTATTACGATAATACGTTTATATTTGACGGGTACGTATATTTGATCGCGTGTTTGTAACCACTTCCTCGATTGGAAGGGACGTTCGACGACCGAGTTTAAACATTCATCGTGTACGAAGCGTCTCCGATAGGGTACATTTTCAATAACTACTATCCGTTTGACCGTGCCTTAAATTTGATCCGATTTCGAAAATTATTACACGCGTGATGTCGTCGTGTCCCTGTGAAAACGTTCTTTATAAGTTAATGAAAATCAAAAGTCCATGGACGGTGCCGCAACGAACAACGGACGGAGTTGGGAAAAAGTTACGAACGAAACGGATGACGCGAAAAAATGTCAGGAAAACGAACGACTTTATTACATTTCCCCCAGTTCGTGGATAAAACTATTGTTCTAGGGGCAGGAAAACGTATTTGAATCGTCGGAAACGATAAAATCCACCGTATTCCCGTTGAAAAATACGTACCGATTATAATCGAATACCTCTTTAATACAAGATATACTTTAAAAAGAAACGCGTTTTTCGCGACTAATTTCGAACTGCGTTTTTGTCTATAATAATTGAACAGATTCTAAGATAAGGCAATTTCGAACCATCGTGACTAGGCGTGTATACGTTCATATACTTACTCACTACATATATATATATAACGTAGCGTCAGGGAGTATCGATATATTATGTAACACAAAGGGTTGAGATGAAAGTTTCTTGCTCGGTCCAATGCTCGGGTTGTGTCGATTTACAAAAACCAGTCACGTGATACGAAACGCGCTGCGAACGACGACTGCACTATATAAAGGGAGGGTCTGGAATGTAATTTTCTTCGTACGAGTCCCCGGAGGTTTTACCTACTGATCTTTCGTTTATCTGCCACGTGAAAAAGTGTGATGGCCGCGAAAACAAAAAGGGATGCGAAAAACGAAATCACACTGCGGCCGTACAAATATAACGGCTCCCTATTCCCGTTCTCTTCCTATTGGTTTTCTATCGCGGAACGCGCGCTATTGTGTAACGCGTTTACGTACTATATAGTAACCACGTTTCGTTTAAATAAATCGCGACCGGGCGTATTATGGCCTCTTAATCGTTTCCACAACGAATTCGTTCGGTACACCGCGTTTTCGATGTTTACATTAGCGTAGTTTCGCCATCAAGTTCGTCTTACCGTTGGTAACGGTAACTATTTGGAATAACCCGCGTGCACGGATGATGTAGGTCCGTTTTTGCGATTTCGAGTTCGGACGAAAATATTATTATTTTGTTCGGAATTCGACAAAACCGCGGTGAATATATATGTATATAGTAAAATCGCGCGCGGAAATTGACGGATTATCGAACATCATGGACGGCGGAACTTCGAGATTTCAATGTACGAGATCGTTTGCCACGTGAGACAAATTCGTTTCGTTGAATTTCGTACTTATCGGCCCGTAACGATTTTAATTTGTCGAGTCGGGCGATACGATATGACGCGTGTAGTACGGCCAATGAAACGGAACGGAAACAGTTTTTTTTTTTAAAGAACAGAAGAATAACGACGATACACAAATATACGGATCGATTGATACGACGACGCGACGTTATTAATTTATAAAGTATCAACACTTGAGCTTTAATTTAAAATAAGGTAGTCTACAAGATACAGGGTATTCGTAATGTATATATATATATATATATAGTCGATCGCGAGTGCGTGTTACTTGACCTACTTATATACCAATGTACATATGTTCCATATATACGATTTTATCGTACTTAAAAAATATTTATTTATATACATACGCTCGTATACGACGGAAATAAAAATCGAATAAAATTTAATTGTGTTTAAAATACTTATATATATATATTCGCGGAGAAAAAAAAATTTAAAAGCAAGAAGAGGGAAATAATCAACGTAATATTATTTTATAGGAACGTGTACGTATCTGTATAAGACTATTATATTTTTTTTGATAAATCGCCATTTTCGTTTATGTCTTATATATATGCGCTGGAAGGTACGAAAGAGCGTCTTTCTTTTCAAATTTCTAATACAACGGAATTCACTACGCCGAATTTCGACAATCCGGCGTAGTGAAATTAAACGATTTATTTTTTACGTTTTTCCGTATTACGCGTTGAGATAGTATTCTATATATATATGTGTGTGTGTGTGTGTGTGTGTGTGTGTGTGTGTGCGTGTGTGCGTGTCTTTACGTATGTATTATTACGTGTATAATACGTCTTATAATAAAATTTGCTATTTCGTCGACGCAGGAAAAAAAATCAAAATATAAAACTTACGAGCACTACACCCACCCGTCACACTACCTGTCCGTACCACGCCCGGATCGTTTGTTATATTATTATTATACTCGCGTCGGTATAATGAAAAAAAATCTCTCGGATGATTTCTTTATCGATTCTTTCGATACGTATTTCTATTCGAAATGAAAACGCTGTTCCGTATATATATATATATATTTATTTATACACGCGCTCGTGCGCACGTACACACACGCACATTTTAACAATATGTCGTACATAGTGATTTTTCAGTCACGAGCCCGGCTTTATATGGAGAGAAAATTATTTTCTTTAGATCTTTTTACTTTTAGAAAATTATATAGTTTCTATAGTTTTTCGTAGTTTTAATGTTTTTTTCGCCGTCCATTATTTGTTACTGTTTATTAAATTATTGATCGTTATTAAATTATTATTTATCGTATCGAAAGTTAATATAAACTTTTAATTTTCAAACGGCGACTTACGGCCTCATTACAAAATTCTCAAGAAATAACGCCGGTTGCCCGTTTGCGCTTGTAACGTTTGCGTTTGTTTAGAGTATATAAGAGATATAATTTTGAAAATATCGTATAAATAAAACGATTTATAATGGCGGAATAAAAACCTACGGAATACAATTGGTTTGAAACGTTGGCAGCGGATGAACAACAATCGCGGCTGGCGATAGAGTTGGTCGGTTTCGGGTAAAATGTTTTCAATTTAAATATCGGACGGAGAACACGTCGCGCCGTTTTCGGCCGTAATAATAATGTAAACTTCGAACGATTCCTTCGAATACCGCGCGCGCTGTAACGTAAAAAACGAATAGTTATTTTAATTAAAGCAAATAATAAAACCGACTCGATTTTACGTATTCGGTTGTAACCCGAATTCTGTTTTGTTCCCTCTCGAGTGTCGGTTGCCACTTACGTGTATACATATACATATATATATAAAGTGTTTTGAGTGTGACGGTACGTGAAAACACGACGACGACTTGTCTCTTCGTATTATTCGTTTTATATATTTTCGGGTTTCGTTTTATCGACGCGTAAATTACGACGTCGTTGAAACGGCTTCTGGGATTCCGAAATATATCATCGTTCCTATTATACGTGGCCTCCTATTTTTTTTTTTCTATATTGGTACTTAACACACACACACGTACCCGTTGTATTTGAATAGGACGCGACCCTTTGGAATCGTATATTTTTTTTCCGTCCTTCGAATGTTATCGAACGAATTAAACGAAAAAACCGACGAGGGTTATATATTATTATTATTATTTGGGTTGGCGCGCGCGCGCGCGCGCGTGTGTACTCCGTAGTTTTCTACGCAGATTACCGGCGGCCTTCCCCCCACCCTGCACTCAAACCGCCCGCCAATCGCCCGACCCTCCGGGTAATATAATATTCAGACAATGCAAAACAGGCATCACCACTGCTTATGTATACAATATAGGCGGCACGTTCTACCGCGCGTAGGTATATTACGCGACGCTTTTATTGTTATTACGATTACGAACGCGGAAGTAACACTACCTGGTCGTCCCGAACACACACACACACACACCTTGTGACGATATTTAATATTACGGCTAATAAACGTGTGTGTGTGTGTGTAGATGGGTGGGGGAACCCGCGATCGCGCAACATCTGCATGTGAACCCGTTCATCGATACATCGAGGAGCCGCGCGTATCGGCGGACCCGAAAATAATAATAAAAAAAGGGTTAGATACACTAAAATTAATCGTCATCTGCCGCCGTCCCTTTTCTTTTCATTCGGTGGAAATTTTCGCCTCGCAGATGTCCCAATAGACGTGTATAGGTGCGCGATCGGGAACAGATGCTTCGGCGGTTGTCACACACACACACACACGATAATCTATAAATTATAAGCGTACGCGATGGATCGCCGCGACTAATTTTCTGGAAATACCCGCGCCCGCTCGGACCACGGCGGAATGGGTTTGGAAACGCGCGGCGGGTTCTCGCCCCTGCACGGCTCGGCGTTCGATTCCGTTTCGGTCGCCCGATTACTAATTGCGTCCCGTCCGGAGATGCGCCGTCGGTCCCGTACGGTTTTCGAATAAAAACATAATCGGCGCGTCTTGCCGTCCCGCTGATCCGTTCCGACGACGAACACGTCGTTACCCGCGAATTCGACGTTGATTTACTTCGCGCGGTCCCTATTCGTTTCGCAAATAGTTCGGCGTTGAAACTGTTTTCATTGTCCGTTCCGCTACATGGCGTTCAAACGATTCACGCGGGTCGGGCTTTCTCGTCATAATTTACTTCTCGAACGGATTTCGTATTTAAAACGTAGCCCTCTTAGAAGACGACGTAACGACCGTTGATCGGACAAAGTCGAAAATGGTCGGAAAATATTGCCGTTATACAGAGTGACAAGTGTGAATGCGCTTCACAACGACGGGCCTGAATAGTCTTGGACAGCAGAAGAGAAACGAGCGCGCGTTTGGGATTTTCAAAAGCGAACGTTTTTTCAACCGGTTTTTCGGCGCGTCCAATTCGATCGTCAGATTCGATTAAACGCAACTCGGAACGTTCACGACTTTCGATCACGCCGACTTCCGCGTATCCATCATACGCGCACGATTGGCGCCGCGCCGTTCGTTCGCGCTATGTCGAGACACAGCGGGCAGCACGGCCGGGTAGCTTTTTCGCGTCGCCGTCTTCGTCGCATCTGTTTGCCCGTCACGACTATCGCGGACGGCTGCTACGGGTGGAAAATTGTGGGGTGGGGGGGGAGTGGAAATTGTTACGAAATAATCCGCAAAACGCGTTATTTATTTACAAAAGGCGACCAAATGTTTGTTTATATTCATTTTCTTCCTCTTTCGCTCTTTGTACATTATTCTTTTTCCGTTGTTGTGTTAGATAATATGTGTGTGTGTGCGTGTTCGCGGAAAAAAAAACGAAAAAAGTCCGTACACACGCGCTCACGGAGGTTCGCACAGCGGAGGGCTCGGTGCGCCCGAAAGGAGGTTCTTCTGTACTACGGGGGGTAATTAAGGGTGACGAAAAAAAAAAATCGCGACCGAGAGAAAGAAAGGTTTATATCGTCGCCGCGGATGTGTTTCGCATTCCCTGTGATGTGTGTACGCGCGCGCGAAATGAAAGGAAGGGTTAAAAATAAAATAAAAAATCCGCGCGTTTCGAAGACCCCGACACAAAAAAACCGTGGCCGAGGGGTGGGTACTGGCAAAAAAAGCCCCGCACACGCACGACGCGCATTATAATATATAATACGAATCCCGTGGACGACGGTGGCCGTCGCGCCCAGACCGATATTCGAAAAAAAAAAATGATTATTATTTCGTTTAACGCCGCCGCGGCGGGGTGGGAGAGAGGGCGTCGCCCGACTCTGCTGGACGTCCTTCGTTTATTTTTTGTGTCGCGCGCGGATCGTAATAATAATACAAAGCGATTTCGCCAAATAGGTTTCTCCGCGGATTACTACTACATAAATATATATATATATATACATATACACGCGCATTTATTTATTTCCTATAGGCCGGTCGACGGGTAGGCGAATTCGTCGCGTAATGCCCGTTTCTCTTTGAACGTTGTCCGTACTTATTCGTAGTTATCGTATCGAACGAACGATTTCGTGTCGGGCCAATTTCTACGCGGACCATGGCTAGGGGTTTTTCAAAAACGGACAAACACCTTTCCCCCTCCCCTAAACAGCGTTCCTGGGCAAATTGCTGTACCGTTATTGTTACGTACTTCGCGGATCGAGCGCCGTGGTTTCGTAACGTATTATTTTATCTACACTCCGAAAATATACTTCCAAATCGTAATCTCGTAAACGGTAGGACGCCCTACGAAGAAAAATAACCATTTGTCCCGTCGTCAAGCGCCGGCGTATTCCTAAATCGTGCGTACGCAACGTCGGTAACGGTTAACGATCCGATGTACTCGACGGTGAACTCGTCATCTACGTTCGCCGTCCCGGTACATGCGTAATACGCTTCGTCCAACAACCCTCCCGTTACCGGCCTTGGACGAAATTCGAATATATAATTACGGGCGTGCTCCGAAAACGACGTCGAAATAGACCGAAAACACCGAACGACGTTTTCAAACACATTTCGAAATTACTACGGCGAGCGGAGCGAACGACAAGGGTGAAA
>JAIPRN010002763.1:0-27023 GCA_025469175.1 Geopemphigus sp. TES_GeoC_2020 | reverse complement strand
GTTTCCGTTGGTATTCGAATTCCGAAATAACACATAATTATGACATTTGTTCTAAGTTACCCAAAAGTCCGTATTTTCGAATATATATTCCAGTAAAAGAGCAAATTATAATTGTTTAATATTTTTTTATCAATTAATTTCGAACTTTTTCGAAAGTACTATAAAATATTACCTATCCCTACCATTAACCAACTAGGAAATCCATGTCCCAAATATACTTTGTGTTTATTTGTTATAAACGCTTTGAAATTTTCTTTTATCTCAAACTTTTCCTTTTGATTTTTGGTCAAATTGTAAATTTACTTGGTTCGTGCTTAGATCGCTCAACTATTCTTCCAAATTAAATTTGTAGATCATTTCTAGAACAAATTCGTCGACGGATCGGACAAATGATTATAAATTATCAAAATATTACGTTAATTTAAAAACACAGTTTAAATATTCCACCGATATTGATTTCTCGTTGATAAACCTGTTATTACGAAAAGCAACTTGGAATTTAATTTCATATAACACAATACATCAAAAATAAGTCAAATCGTAAATGTAAACAAATAAAATAGTTTCGCTTTTGACAAACGATTCCTTATAGATTAATTAAAATACTATAGGTCAAAATGGAAAAACGAAAATTACAACGATTACGTTTCATCGCTTTCAGCTTTCGATAACTATCCGAAGAATAACGAACAAGATACTAAATAATAAAATATTCGTATTTCTAATGAAATACAAAACGACTGCTCTTAGATAATTATTGAATTCAACAAAGCGATCTTATTTAGTAATTAATTACTTCAAATCTTTTAGCCTCACCCAACATTCTCAATTCATAATTTATTTAACTAAGTTGAAGCTAGCCTTATATATATATATATTTATATTCGTTCTTCCTATTTACTGTTTATCTGTAATACGCAATTGTTAATTTTAGTCAAATTTTTAATTTGATAAAAAAATTCAAACTCACAAAGACGTTTTATCAATGTTTATTATCACAAAACAAATAATAACCAACAACACAAGTGTCAGTAATTGTTAAAAATTTGTGTCCCAAACTTTTATTTCTGCGGAGAATTCTTAAATATTTTGTTTTACACGAATCACGATATATTTGTTATTTATTTATTTATTATATACACAGCAGTTTTCATTAAAATATTAATGTCCGCGGAGTATAACAAAGTACGGGTTTCTAAGTTAGTTTTAAAAAATGAAAAAATCAAGTGAGTTATAAACATAACGTTAAATACTAAATATATATAAAAATAGTGTCTAATAACAAATTATTTATTATTAATTGTTTCTTGGATAATTAATCTATTATAATTATAATATTATATAATTGACATATTGATACAGTTTGTTGGATAAATATGACTTATATTATTACAATAGAGTTAAATGTTATTTAAAAAATATGTATAATACATGTAAACACTAAAGACCATTAAAATTAAGTAAATGTGTTGAATTATTTTTAGGAAAAAGAAGAAAAAGGATAAGTCTAAGAATAAAAATGAAAAAATTAATATTGTAGAAAATCAAGACAAAATTAACCACGGTAAATCTTTTGATTACAATTTTATATTTTATTAATTTAAAAATTGTATAAATCCATAACGTGTTTTTAATTTATATTGTTTTTAGGAAATTGGGCAGAGGCAAAATTTGTTAGTGAGATTTCGGGCCCAGTTGCGATTGAATTTGGTACTCAAACTTATGTCACTGCTATGGACAACGGACTATTTACACTGGGTCCTCCTCATAATGAAGGTTGGTATCTAAACGATTTATATATGGGTAGAATGTTATATTTATTAGCATTTTTATTTTTCTAAACACTAAATTATTGAAGTACAACTAGGTTAGGTTATTGTTAATGGTATAGTATACGTTTGAACACATTATATGCAACTATAGTGTTATTAGATGCTAAAATCGAGTTTTTGTAACATTTTTGAAGATCAGGCCTAAGATGTAGTACGTTTCTATTTATTTACTTCGAAATGCAAGTGGCATAGTAGATATAGAAATATGCAAAACTAAATGCGTATACTCTTCAGCGTCAATTTCGTTGTTGATATCACTATCATCAACTTTTAGTTAATGTCATTGATCAAAGATTTCGTAATATTATATGTACAAATGTGTTCAAGTTTGATGTTTGTACCCTTAGCTTATAATTGATTATTGTTATTTATTGATAATATATTATGTTTGTTAAATCGCTATTGAATATTGGACTACAATTTTAAGTAATTTTTTATAATTAATGTTGAAAATGATTAATATTTTAAATTTATGTATGTTTGTTATTACATATGTCTGTTATGGTCATTTCATATTTATATTTTAATGTAAATGATAATTGTGACAAAGTATTTAAAATAATTTATTCGATGAAATTTATATTAAAGAATGATTGGAAAAGAATTAACACTTATTCGTGTATTTCGTAATTTATCGATTATCAATTTTTTTTTTCATTTTTGGATTATGACTGAATATTAACTGTTTATAAAATGATTGTTATTAGTTATAATTACTTAACTTATATCGCAATTAAAATATTTAATTCTTTTCTAGGAGAGAGCCCCTTACCCGAGGAAATATTAACAGCTATTACTGTAAGTGAAACCAAAATTGCTTTAAAATCTGGATACGGAAAATATTTAGGTGTTGATAAAGATGGTACCATTGTGGGAAGGTCTGACGCTATTGGACCACTAGAACAATTTGAACCTATATTTCAAGTAATCACATATAAATAATTAATATATTATTAAAAATATTGTATATTACATGTAATTATAAATATAATCTGTGCGTACTATTTTGATATATCAAATATCCAAATTTATCACTAGTTATTAAAATAGTATACACATTTTGATTTAAAACATTAATATAGATGAAAATCTACATATTTTAAAACTAATAATTTATTTTAAAATACTTTATATTTTTTTTTTATCAATTATAGGATAACAAATTGGCAATATTAGCTTCCACTGGATGCTTCATAAGTATTCGAGAAGAAGATGACTCTTTGATTGCGAAAAGTCAAACTGTTGGACCAAATGAATTAGTCAGAGTTAGACTTAATGCTATTGAAAATACAAAAGAGGAAACAAATACATTAGATGAAAAGAAAGGAAATATTAAAGATATCGAAAAAAACTACGTGTAAGCATTTTTCATTAATTTTTTAAATATATATTTAAGGTTCAATTTTTATATATAAAGTATTTTTTTAATATTTAATTAATAGTCGTATAGATATATGAATAATTTCGTTTCTGTATTTAATTTTTTAAAATAAGGTTTCTTATTAAATAGTTATAATACTAAATACATAATATTATACTTATTTTTCTTTTCACAAATATTTTTACATATTCTCTTATGTTTTTAAATACTAATAAATTTTCAATAAAGCAAAAAATATATTTTTTACTTCTTTTTACCAACACTTTTTTGTATAGAAGTAATATTCTATTGATCTTTACAAACGTTACGTTCCAATAATAAATTGTTTCTAGTTGATATTTTAATTTGCATTTTCTCAATAGTTTTTTGAAATGTAAAAATAAATTATGAAAAATATCTTTTAATTGTAAAAATTGATAAAATTGTCTTATATCCATTTTTGATATATATATTTTTGTATTTAGGGAACACTAATAAAATAATTGTTTGCCATAATTTGTTTAATTTTATATCATTTTTTATAATTTTATAATAAATAATAATATAATTTTTATAATTTCATAATTTTTTTAATTTAATGATTTATTGTTGCGTTCAAATTTAAAATAATAATACAATTTTAACAACACCCAATCAAATGATCTACACATGATATCCCACAGTATCTATTCCACTACTTTTCTTATTTCAAGTTAATCATTAAATAACTGTATTTTAAATTATTTATTTTTAGAAAAATGTTCCAAAAGTTTCAAGATAAAAAGATGCGTATGGTAGAAGGAAATCAAAGTCAATTAAAGAAAGCACAAAAAGAAGGAAAATTACATGAATCATTATTGGACAGAAGGGCGAAAACAAAAGCTGACAGATATTGTAAATAATATATAATTTTAAATTTCAATACATTTTTAGATTTTAATTACATTCAATACATCAAAAACGTATGTATTTTATAATTAAAATTGTTTAAAAATTTTTCACGATATAAAATTTTCTTTAAATTTATAAATATATATTTATATTGAGGAAGATGTATAAAATAAATTATTTCTTAGTAAATAATGCTGAGATAGTAAAACTAAAGCGATAACATCATTTACGATTCGTACATAATTATGGATAAACATCTGTATATCTAATTTAAACTACAATAAAACTACTTGATATTATTTACTACATATGCGTTAAGTTATTTAAAATATTACACACATATCTATCACGTTTTTGTTTTGTAATATATGAAATGCAACGAGTAGACTTTTGTTATTTTGCTTTATTTATGTCCCTATAGACTTTATTATATCATAGGAATTTTTGTAAAATATAAACCCAAAATAAAAGTTAATAATTTAATTTATATTTTGGTAAATAGAATATTGTAGGTACTTACCCAGATTTAGAATTTATGAATGTAGTGAAATTATAAATAATTAAACTTGAAATTGTCTAAACAAATATGTTTCGTGATTTTTATCAACTCTTGGTATTATTTTTAAAACCGTTTAAAGATTATAATACGGTATTTATATCTGTAATTTAATAATTGCAAATCTAAATACCCTATATCCTATCCATCATATTCATAAATTTTAAGTCACACCTCGTGAAAAAATATAAAATTTATAACTAATGAATACATTGATGCAAACATAGATATATAAATATTATATACATATGTAGTGTAAAAAATATTCGTTTAATTATTTAAGTAGTTGTTCTGTAATTCGGAAATTATCATATAGATATTTACGAAACATAATTTTTATACTATATATATTCCTGAAAATATAAACCATTGAAATTGGATACGAGTCCTTAGTTTATTCAAATATTAAAGTTAACCGCTGACAAAAAAAAATGTCAAATATTCGATACGGTTATTTTTGCAAATAAATGAATAATTATTGAAGTATTCATAGTTATTAACTGCTTACATATAACATAGAAGTCAATATGTAAATTATTGATAATATGTATACAATAAATACTTAAGTGATAATGCTATACTATTAAAATGGATCAAAACCGTGTATTTTTGGTACCACTTTAGACATAAAAGCTAAACAAAAGTTCGAATACAAGTAATTTGTAAACCAAATTTTAAAAAAAATTTGAATTTATTGACTACTATTCTAAATTAATGTGAGAATTGACTTTTAGTATTTTAATTAAAATGACCGTTATTAATTTTATACTTTTAAACAATTGTTCAAGAGTTCAAGTATATTAAAAAAAAATGAAACATTCAAACAAAAATCTACTCTCATAAATAACTTAGAAAGTAGGTTGACGAGTTTAAACCTTATCAGAATAAATGTTATCTAATCTAAGTGATTGGATTTTTGTTTAGTTTTTAGATTTAAATTATCGTGCTAGGTATATATATTTATTAAACTTTCATATTGTCTTGACGTGTGTATGTGCATGCGTATCGTTTGTTAAAATCTAAAAGTAGTAATAATAAAACTATTAATAATAATAAAATCGTTTGTTAAAATCTAAAAGTAGTAATAATTTTCTATAATATCAACACAAATTTGGGAATTTGCTTACTTAATACCTTTTACAATAAGTGTGTTTCCAATCCCCTTAAGAGAGTATACATTATCTTATGGTTATTTTGAAAACGAGAAAAATTGATGAAAAGTGTTAAATGTAAAATTTTTAGGGATACGGGCGCCACTTAGTTGTAGATGTCGAAATTAGGAAAAATAATTCGAAGAATTTTTTTAGTAAACCCGTCTACCCATTTAATGAATAATCGTTTATAATAATATTTCTTAGAAAAATAATGTTTTGAATTCCCGTGCCCGGTAAATAATTTTTTTTAAAAAATAAAACGCTCGAAAAATAACTCATCGGAGACTTTGACACAGAGTCTGAAAGTTTGCTGAACGGTAATTCATATATAATATCCTAAATACTTACAATAGGCGAAATATATTTTTATTTTCTGTCTTATATAGTAAAATACTGTTTAACGAGGTTTTTTGTTTCTTTGGTTTTTTAATATATTTTAGCCAAGAGTTTTTTTCGTATCATAAAATAATTACCCTTCTACCAAAACACTTCCTATTTCGTATATTACATTTTCACAAATGGAAAAAACCCTCTTTCTTACAAAGCATTATATTAATATAATCGATGATCATGTTATATAGGTAGGTACCAATATATAATATTGAATATATATTATACAGGGTGATTTTTATTTAGTTCCTGGCTATAAGTAGAAAAAGTATAAATAATTTTCGTTATATATTTTTTTTTAGAAATTTTTCGCATTTTCGTTGTACATATTTTTCTTAATTTTAATGTTTTTATTCCCATCTATTATTCGTGGTATTAATTTTACTCTTTAAAATTTTAATTTTTAAATGGCCTATGATTTTAATTATAAATTTGGCATAAATCAATGTTTAATCGTTTATTAATATCGACGTTAATATATATTTACGCCAATTTAGGTGTGTTGATTTTTAAAATCCGACAAACATTTCTATATTATTAAACGTTTAAATTTAAGATGGAGAAGTGGAAAATGTACTAAAAATAGATGCTGCGAATATTTGCCTCTTTTTTGAAAGCTTTATCAGAAATGTTGAAGTTCGATAATTTAATGGTTTTTATAATTTAGATAAGTTATAAGTTAATAATCACTGTCTAATATATCTATCAAACATACATTTATTATTGTAAATTATAAGAAGCGAGGATATAATTTTGAAAATGGCCTATAAGTATTCCTTAAACGATTCAATAAGGAATAAAAAATAAAATTTATTTAGAATCTTGACAAATAATTACTGACTCGCTATTAAAAAAAAAATCACCCTGTATATTAAATATAATATATATATATATAGTAAAACGACCATCACGTGAGTAATAATAACAAATATTTAAGTCATTGCCTAAATAATTTCGGTGGGCCTATATATGAATATTATAACGTATTTTTACTGGGGCGAGGAGGACCCTTCTTTTTGTATAGTATACACGTAATATAATATATACGGATATTGCTTATTTTTAATTTCCGTTTTCTTGCGTAGTGTTAGGATTACTTTTCGTTATTTAAAATCGTATCGCTTTAATATTGTTATACTATCTATTATATTTGTTAACGAAAATCGGTTTAATTGCCCGTTAAATATGCGTTTATCCTGAAATTGGAAACGATTTTACCAACAAAATCCGTTTAAACGTCGGACAGCACGATATAATTATTATTATTTATTACCGCGTAAAATCGGAACGGTTAAAACGCGCGCGCGTTTATTATCGACGTTAATTATTTACATTTTGACACACCGCGCCCGATGGATTAATGCTTTTTGAATATTAATCGAATACCGTACTTGGCGCCTTTATATTACGTGTATTAATAGGTTTATGTAAGTGGTTGGAAGATTCGCGAAGGGTTTTTGGAAAATGGCGACCGACGGTATTTGCATAAAACGACATATACACGGCGTAGGAGCCAAGAAGTGTCGGCCGATGAATATTTATGAGACGAACGGAATGGAAGACGCTCGACTTTTAATTACGCCCGGCGCATAAATAGAGCCGCGTAGAAAAGTGTTTACAGGCAATAATTGTCGCGCGTCGTAAGAGATCGTTTTATACGGTCATCGGCGGACATTTATAACGTGAGTGGGTTAAAATATTTCAATAACGAGACGTACTATAAGAAAACGTTGACTCGCGTTCCTTTCCTACAACCATCATTCCGGCTATCAAAAGTTGTTGTATAGATGTTAATATGTGCTTCTACGTGATATTTATATACGTATTACAATTTCGATTAAAAGTTAATAAACGGTGTACGTATAAAAATCAGTTGAAATACATCTGATTAACAGTCTATCGAATCAAAGGATGAACTACCGTTTATATCGTTATTTAATTAATTCGAATTATTATAGATTTTTTTTGTTTTTTTTTTTTATACGGGAAGACGGAACATTTTGAAATAACTATTCGTCGAAAACTAAAACTTAAGTACGCGCTACTAAGGGTTATAAGTAAAAAAAGTCGACGTTTGAAAACAATGACCCGTATAAATGGTGACATATATATTTTTGGAATTGAACGTTGAAATTTCACGTAACACTTCTTAGTGGAAATCGTGCGAAATTCCCATTATTGAATAAAACAGTACGTATATATATATTAACGAATTTAACTCGACGCATTATTTTCGTAATCGAGATAGGTTGTATAGGCTAGTAAAATAATTAGTATACATAATTCTAAAACATCCGTTGACAATATTTCCAAAAATAGATAATAGAAAATAATTTTTTTACGTATATAAAAAACTTCGTTAATTTTCGTATTTTTGTTTTTTTAATAAACACAAAATAGTGAACGCACGTTCTAGTTCGAAAATATTAAAAATAGCGAACGTGGACGAATTCAGTTTTTAAACGAACTCTTCGAACGCTAACCATATTTCGTTGTGAACGTACGTGACGAACGCGGTGCAGGAAGATTGGATATTTAATCGAGGGGCGAAATACATGCGTGTATGGCTCGCGACAAAGTATACGTATACAACGTACGAAGGGACCGCGACGGATAGCGTTCTGCAACGGTATACGGCAGTCGATAAAAGTTCGGATGGAAGTCCGTGAGGTGGCGCCACTCCTCGATACGAACCCTTCTCGCCATCACTTCTGCCGCAGCTATACGTACGCGTAGGGTAAAAACCCCTAAGAGTAAAAGTCGCACCACACACACACACGCACGCGTGCCGACGCCGCGTCATTGTCCGTAAGGGTCGCGCGTTCAGTACGTATCTCGACCGCGTTCCGTTTACCCCGATCGCTATTGTCGTCGTCCGGCGATCGTCGCCACTTGGCGTGTTCGCGCGTGCAGCAACCATCCACGTCATGTTGTTCGTTCGGGCTTTCCGTCATTCTTTAACAAATTGTTTCCCTATATACACACAATAATATTATAACTAGAATGTAGTCGTTCTTTCCCCCGGGTTTTTTTTTTTATTTTAGGGTTTTTTTTTAATATAATAATATAAAATTTATACGCGATACCGATAAACTATATATATATATATATATATATTTACGTTGGCGTAAAACTTTAGTGCAATATAGATTTAAAATAAATTCCGTTTACGTGACGTAAAATAGATATTTTGTTCGTAAGTACGTCAACATTATACGTGTAATGTATATGTTGTTTTTATTATTCGATGTTTTCTAAAACGATTAGAAAAGCAATCTACGTACATATATATATATATATATCTACGACTGTTGTGTTTCGTATCTTAGGTTCAACTGTACACTATGCGATGAAGCGTTTTACAAAAACATCTTCGTTAAATCGTTAAGGGAAAAAAGAGAAAATGATCTACCTCAGAAACACGTTTCTTAACACATTTTACGCCACGTCTTATCTGACCATTGGTAAGTGGTATACATTTTATATTTTTACACGCAACGGATTTCTTTTAGCGGCTTATTAAGTAATAACACGTATTAACGTATAGTACACGTATATATATGATACTAGACGATGGTAACACATTCGTGTTACTATAGAGCGAACTATTAAAAAAGTTTTTTCGTATAAATATTAAAAGCCGAGAAAAATGTAAATGACCGCAAAAATGAATATTTTTAATTTCCTATTTCGGGACGGTCTTGGAGGAACCGATCTTCGAAAATTAAACTTTTTTATTAAAATAAGCGTACCGCATAAATATATTTTAGTTATTCGAAACTGTTATTAGCCAACAACGATTTAAAGTGTTTTAAAAATTAGTTATATATGATGTATTATTTAATTTAATTATTTAATTATTAAGCGTATTGCATATTATATAACGCGTACTTGGAAACACGTATTATCTTTTATAGTAATAAGTATTTTTTTCTCTATTTTTGAATATTTTATACGTGGTACGTAGGTACCGTCGAAATATAAATTTCGACCACTCTGTATATATTGTATAGACTATATAGACAATAGACAAAGGATTTCGTTTTTATTACTCTTTTATGGACTTTCTTCTTACAGCTATAAGATGTAATCCCTAAAGATTACTCCATGCTTTATAGATTTAATGAAATATGTAAAACGCGATTCTGTTTTTATATTTTGCCGTTTCTTTTTTTTTAAAAACAATAATCCTTTTACACTAACAAATATGTTACAAATTCGCTTTGTTTTATACATAATTATATAAAGAATGTCCCGTCATATTTAACCGGCGAATAAAAATTTAATTGTTCTCAAAATGAAAACAATCATTAGTTCTGTGATTTCGGTTAAAACGAATAATAATAATAATAATAATAATAATAAAACGGTTATGTTATGTAAACATAGTACGAATAGGCGCACTCTTGAGACGATATTATTGTGTAGAGTACACTACTCGCTTTATTTTATATATATATATATGTGTGTGTGTGTGTGTGTGTGTGTGTGTATGCATGTACGTATGTTAGAAATAAGTATAAATAATATATATATATATACATAAGTAAACACACATGTATATAATGTATACATATGCTTATACATACATTGTCTGAGAGTTTGAGGGACTTTCATTCATCTTAATCCGAGTTTTACTGTATATATTTAACAATATGTGTAGGGGAACGTGGAGGTACAATCAATATTTACCCTAGGTTCGTGTTCAACTGACCTTTACGTATATATATAAAATAGAATAAAAAAACATTTCAACACGCGACAAAATGGGTCTTTCCCGTCATTAAATGAGGTATAGCTACTCTTGTAAATAAATACATAATATATGTTCGGTGTATCTCTAAAGACAACTAATATTATTTATAAATATCGATTAATCCGGTTTGAATTTAGGTATTTTTAAATCGTTATTTAATTTTTTAAATCGTGTAAAGATATAGATATATTTCTAAACAGAATATAATCAACTGCATTTAAAGAAATTAAATAGTTTTTGTTTTATCGATTTTACGAAATTTATGGCCTCGAATTGATACATAATTTAAAGAAATGAGAGTACAGTTTGAAAAAATATATACAATGTCGATTAATTAACTAAAGTATACCTTATACAATTATAAATTAATGTTTATTATATTCGTACAATTATACTGAATTAATCGTATTAATTATTGTATTCATTATATTTCGTGTACAAGTACCATATAAAACTAATGCACAAATTTTTTTTTTATGTAATTTTTTTCATTTTAAATATTTATAGTATATATAGTAACAAAAATAAATGAAACTAAAATATAAATTATAATACTAGATTACTTTAACGTGTTTTCTTACCTTTTTCATTAATTTCAAATAAATATGTACTTGGATTTTTTATTTCTTCCACCACATCAAAATTTAAATTATCTATATTTTTATTCAACTCAGCCTATTTATACAATATATTAATTTATATAGTTTATTTTAGAAAGTTTTTACTAAATTGTTATACGATGAATTACGTCTAAAATTGCTGAAGAAGTTAGTCTAAATAATAATTGTAAATAATAAACACACGCATACAAAATAGTATTTTTCTATTAACACCAATAGTCTAAAAATAAAATATATTTTACGTCTTTGTTAAAAACCAGGAAATAGTACTACAAGTTCAATTTTTTTTTATAATAACTTAAAAAATTCGATTATCGGATCGGGGAAATAATATTTAATAATTATATTATAGAACTTTAAATTATAATTATAATTTTAATATAATATAAAATTATAAATGTTAGGAATATAGTCTTTTAGGCTGTCAATTAATTAAAAAAAATAAAAATTAAAAGGTTGTAATAAATTTGTGAAAATAAAATATTTCAATACGTAGTCCAGTAAATCATATAATTTCGATTTATTTTGTTTAGACGTCTTTGATACGTAATAATTTCAATTCAAAGATCGATGCAAAAAATTTTCTTTTGCTGTTTGCTGCGCCCCTTTGAAACTTAAACATGTAATTTAATACCAACGTTGTCCTGTGATTATGGTGATTCTTAATTTTCTTATTATACCATATTATTAATTTAAAGTGTGTATACATTGCATATTATATAATAACAGTATTTTTAAGGTTTCTAATACAACTAAAACTGATATGTCGAAATTTATCTGGAGTGTTTAGATAACACTATATTTAATACGGTCATAACAAGACAATATTAAGCTATAACAAGTTTAAATTTGAAAAATGTTTTTTAAAATCAAACTTTTTTATAACAATAATTGTATCGAATTATGTATATTATGTGTTACATACCAATAATATGTAAGTAATGAAATTAAGTTTTTTCTTTTTATTCGAAAATTGATTAAATTTTTCTCACGTTTCGCGTCTGAAAATAATTTCAGATTTTCACTGTTTTCCATTTTTTGCATTTTTAGTTCAAAAATAAAGGTTGACATTTTTGGGATTGCCAGTAAATATTTATGTCATGATGGTTATCCGAATAATGAATACTGTATATAGAAACTGTATTCTAACAAATACGTCAATAATAATAACTAATAATTATTAGAGGTATATGAAAAAATAACTGGTCTATCAGTAATTTTATTTTAATTGAAAAAAAATGGCTGCGGGTACCAGCGCAATAGTAAAACAACACACGAAATATTTATTATATTAAGGTTGTATTATTAATCGTCATGTTCAGCGTGAATAAATAAGACAAAAAACAAAGAAAATACCGTATTTTTTAGTTAATCTCGTAGGAAATATGCGAAATAACCTTTATGAAATATGTTCATTATTTAACAAAATAACCCGATCCTCAAATAATATTAAGTTTTGAAGAAAATGTCTAGAAATGAACGGAAGTTTGTAATATACATATATCATTCGATAGGCGATCGCTTGAAACGTATATTGTGTCCCTTCTCACACTATATCGTTGCACATTTTATTTAAAAGGGTGATATTTATGACATTTGTAGGGAAGTATACGAAATAATAGCACTAACAAAACGCTTTAACGTACCCTCGCGCATATATTTTTTTATTTAATACACAAAGGTAGTACTTAGAAGTACATGTTTTGACAATTGCCAATTGACCAGTAAGTGTTTTGACCTTTTTCATTTAATCGAGAACGTGTCTTGGATGTAATTTTGAATTAATAATCTGTACATATTTGAATAGTATATATGTAATTATATACTAATATAATGTATATTTAGAAATTGTTCTAACGCAATTTAAACTATTTAAAATATTTTCGTATAAAGTGAACATTTTACGAATTTCGTTGTTCCGTGTAATTATAATCTGTGCATTCAAACTGATTTTTCGTCTTAAAAAACCACGGTATTTCCATATTCGAAATTGAGTCTCAATTTTTTATAACGATAAATATTAGTTATTAATTATCCTTATTGTTATTTTTGATTCAATGACCACAAATGTGTCGATATTAGAAATTGATACTAATTTAAACGCATTTTTAAAATATTTAATTTAAAATTATATTTCTCTCGATTCCATGCCCTTTTGACCAAATTTTTTAAGTACATCAAAAATCACCAATGATTACAAATTGTTTTACTCGAAATTTAACGGAATTCTTAGTAAAAGCATACCCGAATACATTATATCAATTTATAGAAAATTATTATATAGAAAGATACATTAGTACATTACAAAGTCGAATCTACAATTTGTAAAAATACGCGTGTCAAACAAATTATGGAGTAACATATAGAATTATAGATATATCTAGTTATATGAATTAGTGTCAAATTTATGTCTGGAAAAAAAAAATTACATTTTTAACTATACTTTCGTTGAAGCAAACGTCTAGGCAATCCTAAGTTTTTTTTACTGGAATTCGATTATTAAGCGCCTATTGTAATATAATATATAACGTGTATATATTTATTTTATTATGTCAAATTATTACTTTTTTCAGTATGCGTGGCTCAAGAATGGCTGAACGTGACTTCAAATTATGTAGCATTAATGGGTGACCTTACTATAGATTTATTGGAACCGGGCGTCATAGTGCACCTGTATGAAACTAAAAACGATAATTACACGCTAATGGGCTCGATTCCAGTAGATGAAAATTGGCAAAACGTCACAATACATTGTGGCGTTATCACCAAAGGGGGGCACTACATGCTTCAATTGGTTTCCAACGACACGGCTGAGGACGAAGACATAATTCAGGTACGTGTGTTATTTAGAAATATAATATATGTCATACGTTATGGGTAATACATATGACTTGTTAAATATGTATTAAACCTAACTTATAAATATACAGTGGTGGAACTTAAAACCCTTTTTGATCTCTAACCCGGTGGGTTGCATTGTTTTGCAAGTATTAAATTTCGATTTCTAATGCAAATGTAATGTAATGACAGCAATATTATTTGTACATGTTAGACATGTTGTTTTACTGCCAAACCTTGGCCTTTGTTTCTTTCAGGTTCCTCAATAATGAAAATATCTGATATCTTATGGAGTCCTGTCGTACGTTATAGATTTTTCTTAATTCTCTGACATAGTATCCTTTAATAACGTATAACCATCTTCGTAGTGATATAGCCTTATGAGTTTTTACCACATGACAAATAACTTTTTATTTGGTAGGAAAAGATTTAACAGCTTTGGTTATTAGTTATTACTATTATTATTAATGTACAATTAAAATATTTTACAATTTTTAACGTTTAATTGTAAGAATTATATATAACGTACTGTACATATATATATCATAGATTATAACAGAAATGGCTAATAATTTATTTGTAATGTTAGTTTGAGTTATATAAGTAGACAATCTATATTTTTAAAATTATTCTTGCCGAAATTTCTTCTATGAATTTTGGCGTACTAGGCCTAATTTTTTGTATCAGTTTTTTCTCTTTGTAGTATTTGTGTTTTTTTAATGCAAGTCGAACAACAATTTAAAAACAAATTACAATAATTAAACTTTATAAAATGTATGATAATATGATATATATATATATATTATTTATACTTTTATTATGTAAAAACATATTAATTATAATTATAATTAATTAATTTTTAAGTTTATTTGTCGATGGTTAAAAATATTATTAAGGCTTTATCAACTCTAAAATATATTACTGAAACATTATTTTATCGAATTCGTTTAATTCATATCTTGAATTTTCGAACAGATATATATTTTCCGTTTAAATCATTTTATACAGAGTTAGGATATTTCATTTCAATCATTATTAAAAAGAAATCGGCGTCCCTAATATTGACGTTCCAAATTTGGTACACGGGATACGATTGTTAATTAATTTTATTATAATACAGGACGGCCAAACGGTCGAACTCGATGTACGGTGGCCCGCGGCTAGTCTATCGTTTGAACCGAAACGGATCACTACTTATCCGGATCCGTGGCAACAAGTCGTAATCGTAATGAAATTTGAAAGCGGCCAATGCGAGCCTGCCGTCGGTTCAGCCGTGCCCATACTGTGGCTCGACTTGATGTATTGTGGACTATCGGCGAATGCGTGCAAGAACGTCTCCAGAGAATCATCCCGCGGTTCTATGGAACATTTGGTATATCGATCGGTTTAAATAATTTCACTAAACGCGCATATACCAGCCCATACTACGTATATACATATATAAGTATAGGTACTCAAGTGCGGCAAGTCGAGTTACGTACGCTGAGAAGTCAGTAGCAACCCACCACTTTAAAAATGTTTTCTTTCCAGTAAAACCTATTGTAGTTGTAAGCTTTTATACACAACCATATAATATATAAATATACTATTATTAATATACTACAAAGTACTAGTACTTCACAATACATCTAAATGGGGCTTATTATTAGAGAAATAAACGTGTTCTTTTGAATGGTACGTAAAAGGTAAAAACTACCCTCTTTTATACTATATCTACAGATCTATAAAGTAACGAATTTGACTGAGATATTTGTTTCAGCATACAATTTTTCGTTTTTCATTAGTATTTAGTTTCGAAATATTAAATTAACACAATAGACATTAACGTATTCTCCTTCCCCTCGTCTTTAATTTACCATCAATGATAATCACAACCAAATATATTGACTTTTAACAAAAATCCTGTATATTCACTAATGACACATACGTACCAATAACTTATTAACAACTAATTGATTTTCTCTACGTATATTACGCGTAGATCGTCCACTCTGAACAAATACGGGGCTACCCGAGGTTCCGAAAAATATTTTTAAAATGCGATATTTTCGGCATCGCCGGTTATTACACAGCGTTACTTAGGCCACCCGAACGTCAAGCGGCCTTCACTCACGTTATGGACGGACAGTTAGAGGTGAGGATATACTATTATTGTACGCTGATAATAATTCGATTATTATTGCAAAATCCTTTTGGATTAACGTAAAATACATAATACTTATAATATATGTATTATACATGTGTATGTGTTCAATTATAGGTCGTCCCGAGCAATAAATTTACCCTGAACGTACACGGGAAATCGATTTTTCCTTGCGATAACTACGGAGGAGGTGTACCCGTGATGTTTCAGTACCCGTCGTGTATTTTACCGACTTCAGACAAGGTAATAAATTCAACCCGTTTTTGAACTCTATTCGATTACTGCAGAAGTCATGTATACAAGTATATCCAAAGGGCACATTAAGGGTCAACGAATGGGTAGTGGATTTAATTTGCCAGTTTTAAATTTATACTACAGCCTACAATTTTTGAAATATTATTTAGTGGTACACGCAAAAGTGAAAAGTTACGGAGAGATTATTTCAAAAAACATTTTTATTACGGCTTATTATCAGTGATTGTTTTTTTTTTTTTTTTTTGGTGTGGGTGGGTGAGGAGGAATATGAAAAGATGAAGTATACCTTTTGTTTATAAGGTATTTATAGTTTATATAGTATATGTTATTCGTAAATTTTTAACGCACTTTTGTATATTTCGTTTAAATAACATTTACCATAAATATTTATATATATATGTAGTTAAGGTAAAATGTTTCTCGGCCGATCCTGTATAATGAATCGTAAGCATAACTCTATATAATATATCATTAAAGTAAAAATAATGGCGTACGAATTCGTTTGTAACGTATTTCATATTAAATGATGCTGTCGAGTTATTACGTATTTATAATTCAGTACGCGTTTTGATAATATTTATATATTTTATTGTGAAATTTTAAAAGTTTTTATTTTAAATTGTGAATTAAATGAAATATGTATTGTATTTAAAATAACGCGTTTTATTTAAATTATTTTTTGTTTTTCGTCCGTGGACAATTTTTCGTGTAGAATTAGTACTTAGATGATTTTAAGGACTTAAAATTCATTACAAGCCTAAACATTAATAATATTTTAATGATGTTTATCATATTCGTTAATTAAAATAAGCAACTGAAGTCACTTAAAATCATTTTTTCAATACAACGATTTTTCATCGCATTCAAATTCGAAATAATAATACAACTCCAACATTTCTGTTAAAACAATTCACTCGAGCCAATACTTATTACCTGTTTTTGTTTTTATACGTTTTTGTATTTTTTATTGCGTAATTTGTAGATTAGATTGTTTGGTCGGCAACGGGATGACGTTTCTACGCTATTACCACCGACCAAATTGCATTACGTGTCCGAGCATCGAATAATCAAAGGGCGTCGCAGTGTAAATTTCGACTGTGATTTATTTTCGGAAAAATTCATCGAGTATTGTTTCGTCTACGTGAATCAAGCTGTGAATAGAGCATATACAAACATCAAAACCAACTGCATACCGACATTACCAATCACTGGTATGTAATAAAATTAACTACAATATTTTCTAATAGGTGATGTTTATATTACATATGTTAATAATGGACAATAACCATGCTTGTAACGTAACGTGTAATCTGAATTCATAATAATAAATTTAATTTTTAATAAAATTAAAATACTTAAATATTTGAAATTAAATAAATAATACATTTATAACATTTTCGCTAGTCAAAAAAAGTTCCAACTTAAAACAATCACTTCCCATAAAAATCAATATACCATAAAATTAATTGGTTTGTTTTTACTCGAAAGAAACGTATGCTTTAATAACGAATGTAATGTTAAATTTGATTTTAATTTTAAAGCTTAACGAACGAATATTTTAAATCCAAAACGAATAAAAATGAATTCTTATAAAATCCATTCGAGTTATTAAACAATTTTTATTTACTTAAAAAATATATACAGATCTATACAATAGAATGTAAGTGCTTTTTTATGATCTTAACTCGAACGATTGAACCATAATACAATAAAAAAACTATTTTCGTAAAATTATGCGTTATAATTTGAAAAAATTGTGCATATCGTAAGCACATAATTTATTTCATTATCTTTTCGTAATCAATATAATTTAATTATTAACATGTCATATTTATACACGAAGTATCTTTCATTAAGGAAAATGTTTTTGACTTTTCAAAATTACACATTTAATATTATAGAAAGAGGTTTGACGAATTAACCATTTTGTTTAATATATATAAAATGTAAATAAAGAATATTAAAATTACACGTTAATTTGTATACACGATCTATTTTTGTTTAGAAAACGATTCCGGACAATGGAGTAAATGGAGCGAATGGTCGCCGTGTTCTACTACGTGTTACGGAGGAACTAAGAATAGATATCGAACTTGTGATTCACCCCCACCGAAATATGGAGCCAAATTCTGTCAGGTATTTCAACTATATTATATTATACATACTTCATAAAGTTTAGTTTTGTTTGTCGAGTAATTAATAATATTTCGTTAAAAATATTTTTATGGAATATTAAAAAAAATTTCAAATACGTTACTATAGATGTTTTTGCCTCAATTCGATTTTAATATCTACAACAAATTGATCATGATTTTCGTGAAATTAACTTTCTGAAAAATGAATATCTTTTCATAATGCCTATCTCACTCAATATCTATTAGCCATTATAATACATAATATTTTTATATTTCGATAGGGTCCGTCGTTGCAAACTGAATCGTGCGGGGAAAAAGAAATGTCTGGAAACGAATGCGATAAGGTCGAACAACAAATTCAAAAATACAACATGTCAAGTGCCGGCTATTTGCCCTCGTACGCAAGCGACGAACTGGGCGTTGAGTGTCGATGTGGATGCATCATTCACATGTCTAAAGTGACTCGTACGCTATCGGCCACAACAAAAGGATGTCCCGGAAGGTCGTTTTGGTTGATAAAGGTAATTTGTATTTTAATTACGTTTAAAAAATGGGAGCTATTTTTTTATTCCATATTAAAATCACCGAAATTGCGAATAATTGTAATTATTAAACGTTATGGATAAGGTCGTACTCTTATTATGGATAATCCAAGTTTAGGTACAGATATGGGAACTCTATACATTTATTGGTAAGAAAATGAATTCCCTTGCCAAATACCTAAATTACCGTAAATAGATTACGTACGAAGAAAACACGTCGTTCCGTTGAAATATTATAATCTTTAGACCGAAATTATATATAAAACATTAATTTCGAATACAGATACCTTACTTTATAATTGAAATGTCGAGGGGGGGAATATACAACGAACACGAAAATTTTTATAAACAATTTTCGAATTGTCTATAGATTGTATATAAACACGCCATGTACTAACAACTAAAAATATACTTCGTAGACAAAAATTTTAATTCGCGGGGTTCAAAAAATATAATTAAATGTTTTTAATTTCTAAGTTAAAAATTTTCGACAACTTTTTAAAAATAATTTGTCTCTTATAATAACGTAACTTAATTTATTCAATAGTAACTTATCAAAAGGCTAACTATATGATTATTATTATTATAGTTTACTATTAACGCTGATATTGTATTTTCAGACTGAAGATAAAACTATCATACAATTTGATTTCATTCGATTATTTTTATCTTGCCCAAACCAATGGATCAAACTCCGCGATGGCGATTCCACGGCTTCTAACCTTTTGGTGCACTTGGAAGGCGTACCAGATTTTATAAATCCTATTATGACCACCGGGAAATATTTGTTAGTAGAATTTTTTTCAAATGTAGCCGTGTTGTCGAACGGTGATTGCTTTGGAGGTTTTTTCGCTCAAATAAATCGAATTGGTCAGTATTCGCGGATAATATACGCTTTATATATATATATCTTATTGTGCACAAATAAATTCTTTAAAACGTAATCGTTTCATTTTCAAACGTATTCGCGCATAAAATAACGGAATGAATATGTTTTTTTTTACAGGAACCAATAATTGGTCATTGCCGAACTCGAGTCACGTGAATTTCAATAACAACTTTATTTACTTAATGTCTGATATCGATTCATTTTTAGCTACGATTTCGGCTATATTATTATTTTTGCTAGTTACTTGTATGTGTTTTACCATGCAGTTTGCCGAACGTAAACACAAATACCACAAAGCCATCACTACGATAGACAAGCATTCAAACAGTACGTTATATTACCGTGAATACGTTTAAAATATTATAATACCAAATATTGTGACAATTTAATAACGAGACATTTACCGTGAAAACTTTTTACTAAGAATTATTGAGAATTTAACATTATCCCCTTTTTTATAATCCCCTACACGTGTAAATATGCATTGCTCAATTTTATGTTTTTCGTTGGTTTTGAAATAATGTTGCGCCTCATTTAGTTTTATCTAAGTATCGTATGAAATACCTTCATAATTTTCGTTGTCACAGTTTTAATTGACTCAAAATTCGTCGCCTTCAATACAATTTTAAATGTTTTTAAATTCAAAGACTTCTGTTATAATTAATTGATTACGCAAATTTTACTAACATTTTCCTTGTTTTGATATTAACACTTCATGTATGGATGTATGAACGACCTACACGTTGTTCGTCCTCAACCTTTTTATGATCCTGTTCAATCATCTAATTTAAAAACATGTGGACAGTAGGTTCTCGTGGCAGCATCTACATACGCATTTGTTAATAAATTTCAACACCCGATTTTCTAAGATTCGCTAAAAATGCCAAATTAATCTGCTACTAAATTTGTTTGTATATACATACACATACGGTTAAGTTGAACAACATTTACGAGTAAATTACTGCACGAAGACTAGCCGAACTAGTATTGTTCGATACAACAGTATCGAACATTTTTAAACGCATCAACGTTATTATCTTAGTTACATGCTTCTAATTTGAAAAACTCATTATTTAATACACACATTTAGTACAATATTATATGTTTTTTTTTTTAGTGGGTTCGACTTGTAGTATGTTAAACGACGATCACATGGCATCCACTACAACGTTGCAGTCACAAATACCGCCCGTATTAGAAATGTTAAATGCCGATGGAAATTGTGACAAGGAGGAGGGAGAACAAATATCATTAGCTAGGTAAATTATTAAATAAATTTTTATTATTAATTATCGTTACTATTTCGACATCTGCTTATATATTATGGAAACTAACGTACGCGATTTTGTTTATACAGGGACGATATAGTTATAGTACGCGATAACAAGGTCACACCATGTTCACCATCTATCATCAAACAGTGTACACCTTTCGCTTCTCAAACGTCATTATCGTCTAGAAAAATTGTTAGTATTTTATTTATTTATGTTTAAATAATTCGTTTATAACGTATTTTCTATCATTGGTCGAGCGGATATTTCTGAAATATTTTTAATTCATACTCATACAGATGTGTGTTCGAAATACGTACATTTTGAATACTATCAACAGAATACGAGTCGCTTTTTACGTAATTATTAAAATTGTTTCGATATAATTAATTTTTTCAATTGTTGGGTCACACTTATACTAACATTTACTTATACATTATCCATATTCATTATTCAAAATTAGTTCCGTAATTTTCAAGCCTAATCAAAATGTCTCGTAAATGCCGTCGTATGCTTCATTATAATGTACACTATAATTATATCGGCAGATCACCCAGTCGACGTCAACATTGAACGACAGACCAGCAATACGGAGTTTCAGACATAACCCGTTAACGAGCAGCACGGATTCGAGCATACACGGGCACGACGCGTCTGACTTGGAGATGGACTACTACGACTACAACGTGCACAACACCAACAGCGTGCCAGGGTCGTACATAGGGATGGACCCGGCTTATTGTCTGTGGATACCTCCTCTGCAGTCGGACGACCCGTTGCAGAGTCCTCTCGGCAGCGGCGACGAGAGCATAGAAATGTCTGTTTTGGACGTGAAGAACGATAAGTGCAGAAAGAACGCGGAAATCAGTCACAGAAAGCGCGACAACAACAATAGATTGTCGGCCGACAGCGAGTCTACGTTGGTCGGCGACGATTGCGTCTCGCTGAAAACACTCCAGTCGTCACCGAAAGCATATTTCAACCGCGCGAAGCCTGCACGTGGCCAAAACTCCAACAAGACCGAGTACATAAACGATTCGAACATCAAGTTCGTAGACGATGACGACGATTTAAAAGACATCCCCGCGATTTATAACGACAACAAGACCGTTTACTCTAGTAGCAATATTTATTGATTTGTACCCGCACGTTTATGCGCGTGCATAGGTCTCGAAGTGGTTCAATTAACAAAAATTATGATGCACGGGATGGGGGTGGGGGGTGAAGGTGATGTAAAAAATTCGTTAATATCTTCAAGGTGTTCTATTTAAAAACAATGGCTCGATAAATTATGTACCATTTTAAATGTAATTTTTGAACTGATGAACATTGATTAATGAATTAAAAACACATCCATAGTAAATCGGAATGATCGTCGTTTATATATTATTTTTCAACACAACTACCTTTTAGATTGATACATTTTTTCTAACGCTTAACAAATCGTTTGTGTAATGCCGTCCAAATAAAATTAATCAGTTCGAGCTGATGAATCGTTTGACTATAGCTTTAACTTTCTCGTTAGAATTAATATTTTATACCTTTACAACATTCTTTAAGTCTCGCGAGCAAAAAAGTAAAAAAATTCACAAGGTACTAAATCCGAACTATATGGTACACGCAGAATAACTTGTAATTCCAATAGGTTTATTAATTCCATTGTAGAGTACCTTTTCAATAAAAGAGTCTCGGATTATCCTAGTGAAGTATAACTTGGTTGGAATTTAGTCCGACACGTTTTTCAATTCAAAATTAATGTGTTAAATTCGTTTATTAGTTATTCCTAACGATGTTGATATTTCTGATTACTTAATCCATCAATTAGGCTGAACCAAATCATCGATTTCTTTTTAATAGATCGCATCAATATCCGTTATTGGTTAAGTGGTCACCCACATCGGTCCTAATAGGAAATAATGACCGACTTACTATCTTATTTAACCTATAATACTCAACGATGAACAGAACTTTCATTCAGAATTTTTTTCCATAAACTGCAAGCCAAAACGTCTAGGAATATCAACAGGTTTAACATTTTCTGCGACAAGAAATCCAAATGAACCACGCTATTAGAGATAACATTTTTGAACATGCTGTCATTACAAACTAAGTAAATAATAAATAAATCAAATATACGATGGGTATTGTAATCATATAATTGAAAGTTTTTTGCGTTAAACACTCTGTATGAAAAAACCATAAGAATTTTTAAAGTAATATAATATATTATTTTAAAAATACGCCTATTATAATACGTCTATTTGTAATTTGTATGTTTATATGTACACCGTATAAACGTTAATAATTGTTTGTTTTCAAACGAAAATTTTGTAGTTGTTTTAAGTTACATTTTTTTGTACGCGAATGAGAACGAATATAATATTATATATCGATTATTATACGTACGTCCGATTTAGCAATAAAGACTATTGTCTCGTAGTATTTAAAAAAATCGCGTAAAACATTTGGCTATTGTATAGCCCAAGCTACTTTATAATATATCGTGAAAAAATAAATATTTTAAAAAAACGTTTTTTTAACTACATTTTTCATATTAGTCATTAAATTTTATATATTCAGTTTTTCCATCATTAATTGTAAATCAAGTTTTGCCCGAGGCTTTCTTACACAGTTACTTTACCGCTTCTATATTACCTCCTAAATTAGTAATGTCATTCGCATAGATCAGAAGGCCTATGGTGGATTGATCTAGAGGATGGCCTTCAGACATATCCCTAACCTCTTTTTCCAGTACCAGGTTTAACCAGTACTATTTAACTGGGAAAGTGCGTCTCTCTTTTTATACTCTACTCTAACTACTGTGACGCTAAACTTAGTATTTAAATTTGTATCTCCTTCGTTTTCCTACCTAGTTTTTAACGAGTTTAAGTCTAGAGACTATTGCTTATAGATTTTCATTTTCAATATAAAAGTGTAAAAGATAAAAAACACTTCTAAACAAAATCCCCGCCAATTTCTTTTCAAATAAGTCGCTTAAATTATTTTTGAAAATTGTATATATATATATAAACCAAACAACACTTTTCTAAGCTAAACCTTCGTAAATTTTTATTAAAATAAAACTCTTAGGTTATTTTTAATTATTATTGATTATGATAATTTTTTTAAATTGAATCCCTAAATACATTTTTTCCGACTAATTAAACCGATTCAAAACCTTATTTAAGCTTAATTATTATTATATAACGTAACAAAACGAATAATATTATGCCCGTAGATTTATTTAAAAAACAAAATGTCAACACGTCGATAATTTTTAAAGCGGTCTATCGAACGTTATAATATCGTTTAATGTATATCCATGTTATGTGCGCACAACAATTATACATTAAAAATAAATCCATGGCGCGCTTATCGCATATATTACGCTTCATCTGTGATGGACTGTGGATATGCACGTAATTACATCCGTCTCTCGTTTGACGGATTTTTTTTACTTTTTGTAGCGCTCAAGAGTATAACCACCAGCGTTAGGCTTTTTATACGCTACCCTAGAATATTATATTGTTTATACGCTTTCCAAACAAATTTATCTACATAACATGTACAATAATATTACAATGGATGTAGCAAACGTCAATTTATTATTTCGCGGAAACGTCATTCAACCGCCCGAAGGTAACATTATATTTTTTTATATACTTACGGTGTTTTTTATTACGTAATGGTGAATTAAAATATTGGTTATATATACACACACAATTCTAAAAATACTAAAAATAATTTTTTTTCTTAAAAAAATTCAAGATTTTAAAAAATTTGCAAAATAATTTTTTAAGCTATAAAAATATTATGTTATAAACGATATCCGAAAAGAGACGTTTCACTTTTTTTTTAGAAAATTGTTATTCATTATTATTCCTATACGATAAGATATTTATGTCGTAATAAGATAGTATACTAATTGAAATAACAAAATGGCACAGGTATATAAGTTGGTATATTCAAGTATAGTCTAAAAATATTTTCAAAATGACTTAGGTCAAGAAACCAATTCGATTAATAAATATTCCTGTATATCCAATTATTTGATCAACCAATACGTGTAATGTCGTCTCCACTTATAAAACTAACGTGCCGAGTCCTATTCGTTTGATTTGACACCTTATTTGTCTAATTAAAAATACGTTATTAAAAAATTAATCGAGCGTAAAAACATTCCTTATGTCCGAAAAAAATGTTGTTTCGTGTTTTTTATTTAATTAAACCTAATTTTATTCAAAGCAAATACCGTACAAAATACCGTGTGTACCGTATATAGCAAAACAGGTGATTTTATTATGTCGAAATGTTTCGGTAATATTCGTGAAAAATGTTAGAAAACGAGAGACACATCGTTAAACGGGGGACACGTCTGAAACAAAATGAAAATGAATACTAAAACGTGTCCGAAACGTCAGTTTTTGGTCATAAATTTGGATATTACCGATAAAATGTCAGCGTAGTAAAAAAAACCTCGCGAACCACTTGACAATTTTCTAAGGTGATTATATCGTATAATTTTCGCGTTTGTATAGATTCAGTTAAGGTGTATGTGGTAAACAAAACTGGCGATCGCAAAGTACCCGACTGTTGCGGATTTAGGATAATTGTCTGCGGACCAGATACGAGCGATTATTGTGGCGGCGGCACGAAAGTCTCCGCTATGGACGAAAATAGTGAACAGCTAAAAGTAATCAAGTGTTTGACATCGTGGTCGGTTTATAAAAAAATCGGATTTTCAAAATCATTCGTAATTAAAGGTGAGAGTGACTAATTTGGCGGTGTCACGATAAAACCAGCGTTTGAAAAGTACGGTTAAAAACTGAATGCGTTAACGTTTGTGTTCATAACACTTTCTATACAAACGCGTGCCCTGTTCATTTTAATAAGTATTCGTCAAATGAACGGCGCTGTCTGCGTTGGATTAATAACTACCGATCGATTCATGGATTAAATCGAACGTTAAATCGTATTAAATTATAACCTATATTCAAAATAAACGTCGCGGACGAAACGATTGGATTCAAAAACGAAAAACATTTTCAAGTATAACGCGTTTATGCCGCCGTGGCCTATTCGGATATTTTGAGTTTCGGAATGAACGCGAAATATATAAATTAAACGCGTGGCGTGCAGCGGGGCGAAAAATTATTATATATAAATTATATTGACCGAGAACGGAGGGATCGTTGTGACGATGTGGTCGTACGGGAGGAGATCGTGATGACCGAGTGCAAACCCTCTTCCATACGTTTATTTATGCTACATAGGGTCATTGGGCTCCGTGGTATATACATAAAATCGTATATATATTTTGAATGCGTGTGTAGGATGCGTCATACGGGACGTATATACGCTTATAATATATATATATATATATATATATAT